>JAAMPD010000955.1:0-32699 GCA_025266255.1 Trissolcus basalis
AATTTCGTTCTTTCCTGCAGTGTTTGCTGATTCGAAATTGGCCTTATTTATCGGCTACGTTGGATCAGAAGCTCATAAAAAAATTTTCATCAAGATGATTAAAAAATGAATTCCAAAAGGGTACTATTTTGAACGTTAAAATTATGACTACAACAAAAATAACCCCTTAAAAAATTGATATCGATGGACTTTTCAATTAAGATACGAATCAACGTTTTCTGCCGTTAAATTTAATTGCACAATGAAGACGTTGATGAAATATTTGCTCAGATCAAGATGATCCCACCGAACAATTACGACTGAGTAATTCGACATAATATAGTCGGTATTATATGATGCCACATGAGGGCTCTATCGAATCACCGAATGCAATTTCCAAATTGAAATGAATACGAGAATAATTAATCGCATCTAGAGGCACAAATTACGCAGATAAATAAGCACGACTCGAAAACGTTCTCGCACAAATTCGATTTCTAAATGCAGAACCTGCGTCATAAACGTCATACTTAAGTTCAATCAATTTACGAGACTGCGAGAAGAAAATAAAATTTACATTTTTCAATCAACCCTTTTTTTTAACGAACCCCTTTCGGTGCAACGAAATCTCATAGATAGTAAAATGATTGAACTGCCGTTTGCACTTTGAAGTTTACATTTTGTTAGAGTGATTATTTTGTTGGTAAACAAACGTCTGCCAATGGAAATGTTCCAATCCTGAGAAACAGAATGAATGCAGGCTAAAAAAAGCTAAAGGTAGGTGTTAATTCGCAAGCGAATTGAGAAGCCCCTGCCGTCATGAATATGAATAACAAACTCGGCTGCTTACACACGAAGCGTAATTGTTCTACGTACTTCTTGCTTGTAAATCGGGCGGTTTACACTGGTATTGAATATTTATATGCCTGAAGTTGATCGGACGTCAAGTGCACGCAAACGAAATTTATTAAAAAATTACCATCTTTTGTTTTTCACACGACTCATACAAATCAGTCATAATTAAAATTCGATTTTTCATTCAAATCAGCGTTTTTTCCTGCAAATTACATCATAATTTTCATTGTACCTAAATATAAATTCGATAAAAATTCGTCGACCAGAAAATTTAATTATTCGCCTACGTTCATAATCTGTTTTAATTTAATTTATTAATTGTAAAAACAAATTAGTTATATTTTAATGTGATGTGAAGTAATGGATGTAATTTTTATAAATAAAGTTGGTAATTTTTAATGGGTAAATGTGATTATGAAATTTGGTTGTAAAAAATGGTGGAGGTAAAATTTTACCTTGTTTTGGTGAAAGTGCCGCGGATCCCTCATTGTGTAGCTCTGCACCTCTCGTGAGAGTGAGCTGGTCGAGCTCCACCGAGAGAGCTAAGTCCCACAAACAATATAAGAATGATCTCAAAAAGGTTCGGGTTAAAAATCGAGTAAGTAAACAAAAGAAAACCAACCCCATAATACAGAGTGTCGCGGCAATTAATACTTTTATAAGAGAGGTCATTAAAAAATTGATCATCAAGCAATAAAAAAGTGAATAAAATTCATGAGTTCTAAAGCGTGATTTATCGTCTCATTTTATTGAGCCATGAAACACATTTTGCGAAACACTCTGTAAAAATTTATCTTCGATCAAAGGTGTAATTAGAAATTCTTTTATAAAAAAAAATTTTTTTATCTTTATTTCAGTATTGCAATTAAAAAAGTTGGTGTAAACATGACAAACACAATCGGTGATATAATTTCGTGAAATTAACAACAAAAAACGCCGACTTCGTGCATGAAGAAAGAAACCCTGCGCATGCATGAAAATGTTCAACTAAAACGTGAGCGCACACGATGATTTATTAATTTTTTTATTTATTTTTTTCATTGAAAAATAATCATTGAATGAAGTTTGTTTATGAGAAAAGTTTGTTATTATTAGAGGTTGAAGTTTGAGTTCATTGATTATTTTTCAATGATTATTTTGTCTGATGATTTGACACACAAAATAACACAATATGCAACAAATGAATATGCAAATAATACAAATGAACATGAATTCGAAAATGTATAAAAAAATGTTCCTTACGATCGACAACGTTACTTGGTTACGTCTTTCTGCGTCCCCGACTGCTTGTCAAATTGGGAAAAGATAGAAACAAAAATCAGTTAAAACCAAAATCTTCACTACGGCGAAATTTATGACTGTTTCTTTTTTGCACGCACAAACTATGTAACAAGTTGAACATTCATTCTGAGCTGATGAAACAAATTCAGTCAAGTTTGAATTTGAACAATACAAACATGCAGGAAAACGGAAACATTGAAGCTCCGATTATGATGCTGATAGAATCATATAGACTTTTGTTTGTCGAACTGGTGTTTAAAGTATCAGTTGATAAAAAGCAGTTATCGGAAGACCTAACGTTTGTCAAACAGCGCGGATTACAATTTACGTAAAAAAAATCTAGTTAATTAATCAACCCACGTTTGTCAGTAAATTGAACGTTGTAGTTCAACAAACAAGAGCGGTGGCAGTTTTGTAGGGAATCGTAAAATGTGTCCTGACACATGATACGAAATTGGAAACAATCCATGAATGTTATCATATAAAACACAAGCCGCATAACAAACGGTGGTTACAACAGAGACGCCGTTTTTAAAACGAATCAAAAAATTACGTTTACACCATGAACTTACAGTTCTATCTTGCTCATTTTTTCAAAACCAATTAAACAAGCACAAAGCAAATAACAAATAAACAAATTACATGAAACTAATTTTTGATCAAAATAATGAGATTCAACTCTGGTCGTACAATATTAATTTACAGTCGATTGGCTTTTACAGCGTCTATGCTTCCACCGTATCGTCACAGTTGAATTCTCGTCCGTTTAGATAATAAACATTCATACTTGAATAACGTATAATGTTATCTAAAACCGTTCGCAAGATTGTTCCCAATCAAACTTACCCCTTGGGATGTTGTTTCAGCGGATGGCATAGCAGATGGAGCTGGTGTCATGTAATCGACTGGCGCACTGGGATCATTGACTGGAATGAAATCAAATAATCGATGTCTTAATCTCCAAGCTCTTACAAAGTTGAAAACAAAGATTTAAATCTTATTTTTTGTCTCACCAGGCATGGGTGTAAACAACTGCGGCGAAGAAGCCGCCATCGGCATAGGTGGCGTTGCAATCGGTCCAGGTCTTGCGGCAGTTTTCGTCGAGTTGGGATTCATCACGTCGATGTAATTGGCACGCATGCTTCGGTTCTTTTGCAGCTTGAACATGTTGTTTCCAGAGATAATTTTTGATTGATTAACAAGTGGAGGTTCTTCTGAGAGGGCGCTGTTGGATTTGGACGGCGGCAACGGCGGCAGTCCGGTGACAGGTGGCGCTGCGGTGCTACTCGCGCCGAAGCTCATGTCTGAAACTTTCGGAGGTGGCGCCAGTGGCGCCGAGCCGTTCTCGCCGTTGTCCTCTTTGTTTGTCCATTTCTTCAAAACTGGATCCCAAACGATCTGTGAAACAACAAACATCTCTGTCAATAAAATGTCAAAACAATTATAAAAATGGGAACGGAATTAGTAGAATTGTTAGTAATTATTTTGTGCGTCGTTGTTTTTTGTACTGTTAGTTTCAAACTTGTTTGTATGAACGGTGGTTAGTCACGCTTTAAAGGCGATTAGTTAAATACTGGCCTTTTTGAGATTCCAGATAAATTGTTAGTTCCTTATTTTAGCAATTGAATCCTCGGTCACCCTTGACGACACAAAAATAATCATAAAATATCCCCAAGAACAGTTTTGAAGATACTTTATAATAAAAATAAAAAGGGAAGGAAGAGGGGGGATACAAAATTTTGATTCTTACAGATGGATTACTGTCGTCGGGTAAAATCATCTGGTTCTTCGGCTTGGGCGCCAGTTTGCTGAGGAATCCTCCGAACCACGAGCCACTATTGTTGGCGGCCTTTTTGTCCGCAGGCTTTTCTGCAGGCTTCTTCGTCTCTTGAGTGGTCGGCTTCTGCTGTTTCGGGGCGTCCAGGGCGTCGAGCTCTTCCAATGGGTCGTACTGTTTGCCAGAAGATGGCGCCATCGAAATGGTCGGTCGCGACTACAAAGAAACATAGAAAGAGTCATCGCCAGTTTTCCTCTCCACTTCGTCATCTAATTCTAATCTAAAAAAGTTGTCGGCGATTTGATGGTTTTAATCATTGTGAATGTTCTTTCAGCTTTGTTCAAAATAGTTCAACCAAAATAAATTTTACACTACACATGACAAAAGTGAGATTTAAAAACGCCAGGGGTACATGAAATAATGTTTTTATTTTACAACTCATTTATAACAGCATTGAGTTCACAGTGCATCATCATGATCTCAACAGGTGGCGCAACGCAAACAGACACTTGGCACGGTGTACTGTGGTAAACGCGGTGCTAATATAAAACCGTCGATCGTTGACAAATCGTCGCTTATATAAGTTTGAGAAACTTTCAAAGAGCAATCTTAAAACCAGAACAGAATTGTCAAACAAGACGAAACTTCACAACGAAGAAATTGTTTATCGCGATTGCACAATTTGCGTGGTTCGTACAATTTCCATCTAGTCCAGGTGGCGCTGTGACAATCGTTGTTTCAAAGGTAGATCGATGGGATAGGTTCCACCGAAGATGAGCGGTTTGTAGTCCCGCTTAGAAACCTCCCCGTCGCGACTCCAAGCGTCGACGGTGTCACAAATAACGTCTTTGCGTCTGATATGTGGCGCCACCTTCACGACTTTTTTCTCTTCGAAATTGCAATACTGCGTCAACGACTGACTTCCGCCCCCCAGATGGCGCTCGCTGTCGGAAGACGAACTAGACACACCGAGGCTCTCGAGTTTCAACTTTCTTAGGTGGATGTCGAGGTCAGTCTGGAGGGCGCCACCGTCGTCCGTCTCTTCAGCAGGGTCATCTTCGACTGGCTCATCTGTTTTGAACTTCTCTCTAGGTTTGCATTTGAGGAACACTGGAGGCTTCGACGAGGGCGGTCGCGTGAGCTTCGGAGGCTTGCGAGACTTTGTAGGTGGCGCTAGTGGCGGATACGAGCTGGCTACTCTCGGATACTTGGAGAACAAGGGCGACTTTTCCGGAACTAAACTCGCGCTAGGCTTACGATGGCGCAACAAGTTTTGCGCACTACTGTCCAGGTTACAACTGAGATCAAGGCTCGGGTTACTTACTTCGGGCGTTGCTGGCTTTTCCTCCTTTTCCGACTGTCCGGCGGCAGCGTTAAACAAATTTCAGTCTTTGATTATTGAACTGTGTTGCGCGCAAGATCGCAAACGGCAAACAGATCGCCAACTTGTTTTCCTTTATGTTCGTTTGCTTTCATTTACTCTTTGAATCAATTGTTCAATTAAATCTCAAATGAACAATTGCAAATTGAAAACAATTCTGAATTGAATTATATCGATTTTGTAATACCAAGTTGACGATCGTTTAAATCAATTATACAAGCAATATAAAATGTATCGTTGAAAAATTAGAAGATGCTATAGAAAAATAAGAAAGAAAAACTACAGAAAAACAGCAGATCTAACACAGGATTACACGAAACGAAATGCAAAGTGTTAAAATTAAAACAAAATTGATTTAGATGTTACGTTTCTCAAAACAAATAAAATCATACGGCACTGATAAAATTGCAATACAGGAGCAATGTTTACAATCCAAGATTTATCATCGCTTATGAAAAGTATTTGGAAACTGCGGCTGACCAATAGTGGCAAACATAAATTGTCATGTAGCAGATGTGGCGGATGCAAGAAAAAGATTTTTGCTCGAAAAAAAATCTAACAAAGTCAAATAAAAAGTTATTCCTAATAAACACAAAATAAGACGTTGGAAATCAAAGTGATAAATTACATTTGGCAAAACTAAAAGTTCCAACTCGTAGCTGAATAATGAAAATTCAATTAGTATACTAAAACATCATTAGACGTTCGGAAAATTGTTTAATCATGATTGTCAATAAATAACTATCAGCATAAATAACAACAATCATAGAGCATTTATAGTTTGAGGACAATTTTGAAAACATATAAAGCATTGTGACAATGTGAGAAAAAGTTAATGATCACTGATTGAACCTTAAAATATCCACTTGTACTCAAATTACAATTCAATCGATCAACTGATCATGATAACCACAAGACTTACCACTTGCAACTCTGTTTTTACTCATTATTTTTTGAAATCAGATGAGTGAATCAATGAACGAGCTAACAGATCACCCCTCACACCAAGCGTTTCAATCGCAAACACGACCATTTACCTCATAATCCCAACTCTGCTGCTGCTCCTGTTGATTAACATCCGGCTGATTAGATCCGAACTGCTGATTATTTTGCGTCTGCTGCCATTCCGACTGCGAATAATCCTGAGTGCCGTAATCCTGGGTCAAGTAGCTTTGCTGATTTTGCCAGTAATCTTGCTGCTGGTACTGGTTCTGCTCTTGATTTTGGTAGTGATTTCCTTGGTTGTACTGGTCGGTCACAGTGTTAGGAAGAGAGTGGGGTTGCCAGTTGTTCTGCGATTCCATTCCCGGTATTTCCATCAAAGAATTCGAACCATCTTGGTAATCTGGTTGCATCCACATCGACTGTTGACTCTGCAGGTCCACTGTCTCGGCGTTCGAGTAGGTTTTCGTATCCGACGTCGCAGTGTGATTACTTTCCTGAATGATTTCTCCAGTCTGGACAAAACAAGACGAAAAAAATAGTTAAATCAGTTATGATACTTAATCTCATAAATACTGGTGAACAAGTTTTAAGAGCTAATGTTTACCTGACACTTGCTAACGACTTCCGCCAAATTGTTTAACCAAGTCAGGTTGGCAGCGTCTTCTAATGAATCCTTGCAAATAGGATCGTGATACTTGATCCTATCTCCCAGATTATAAACGTCGTTAATGAACTTTCGGTTGTATTTCGAAGGCTCTTTAGCGATGTTAACAGCGACCTGCTCGATATAGAGCAGAGCTTTCTCTAGAAGACCGTGGTCTGCCATTTGCACAGCCATGTTGAATTTAAAGCTCTGTAGGTCAACGAGAGTGAAACCCGGTTCACTCAGGCTGCGGGCATATTCGTAGATCTCCGTTAGCATGACTGCTTCGTTGGTGATGAACTCATTGTAAGGTTTGTGGTGATTGGCACCGATGAGAACCAGTTTGGCGTCACGCGAATCGTAGGAAGAAAAGTCGACTTGAGCTAGGATGTAACAAAAATGAGCAGCGTGGATGTCCCCTCTTGACGCGAGGGTGTCGCCAAGGATCGTGATTGAACGACGATTCACGTCCGGGTTGGCTGAAGTGTTTGAGATTATCATTGCCAAGTGAGGTCGCCAGTCGTCCCACTTATAATCAGCTACACACTGTAATTTTAATGTCAATCATTATAGTTGGAGAATTGAAAAAATGGAAAATGTTCAACTTTCATAAATTCTTTTTTCTCATCAATTACCGTTACGCTGGCTGGTACACGTCCAGAATGAAGCTGATACAGCGTTTGAAGCGGATCCTGAGTCGGCAAACTATTAGCGAACCGTGTCATTACTGAGGCGTGTGTACGTTTATCCAATTTACTTGCTAAGAAAAGAGCATGTCCCCAGAGGCCTTCATCCATTGCATACTCTATAACAAAAGCGTACAAATTTCATTCTCAACAAAATTGTTCAAACCGAAGAAAATTCTGTACAATATTTCACCCGCAAAATTGAAATATAAAGACGAGAGATTTACCTAAAGCTTCTTGAACAAGTCCGTATAAAAGAGTTTTTCGGAACTGATCGGTAATCTCCTCGATGGTTTTATGTGGTTTAACATTATCCACTTTTTCATGCACCAGTGGTATTTCTGGAACATTTCCCTCACCGCCAGATGCTGCAGATCGTTGGGATATCGTTGATTCTCGTCGGCTTGCGTGTCGTGGACCTTTGCATACCTCGTACGGGTATGCTTCTTTGTTTTTGAGCAAAAGTGTTGCTATGTCTACACCGACAACGTTCTAAAAACAGAAAATTTGAGTTAGAAAACGAAAATTGAAAAAAAAAAATTAGTATAGTCATATATCCAAATGAATATTTACCCCATTTGTTGTATCATCATAATCATGAACTCGTAAAGAAGAATATAAGAAGCCTGGTCAACCACGTCCTCGTTGGACTGTGCTTTTTTAATTTTGGCCTCACAGTATTCGATGATTGTTTTCTTGTGAGTTACTCCTCTGTGAAATTATTAGGAATTAATTAATATATTATACACATGACTAATCAATAATTAAATTCTCTACTATTCAGAATTATCCAATTCAAATTAAATGGATGAAATCAATTCAAGAAAATTGTTTCAATCTGACTGACATAAACTATAAAATGTATTTAATTAATTACACTTGCTTAATCAATGGTCCCGGATAAGTCTTCAGTTCTCGCGTTAAGGCGTCGTGTTGTAAGACATTGTCGATCTTGAAAATATCGATCCTAGCACGTTCACCGTCAGTAGGATAACTCGGGTAAGAGTAAACTAAAGACCCGACAGAAAATGCGCCTGTAAGCAGATAACAATCATGAGGTTAATTAATATCAAAAGTATATCAATTTTATACAAAGTTCAAGCATCATATTAATTGAGTTAAGCTTAAAACTGTATGTATAAAAGTTAATTATACAAGTACCTATCACGTGGGAACTAGAAAATTGAGTTGGTGTTAATCTAGAGGATGCAACGGTATGATCTTCCAATCCAGACATGTCCGTTAAATTTCTCTTATCACTTGCTGAGCTGTAGTCAAAAATGAAATGCAATATTAGTAATTCAACATTTCTTCATCACGTAATTTATCAAAAAATGAACAAATTAAATGGAAGTTGGATGAAATAAAAATTTGGACTAGGAATTGAAGGGGAAGGCGATTTTACACATATCAATTTAAAAAATCCATAAATCGTACCTATCAACATCGAAATGAACAGTCGTTCGTCTTCTTGGAGAACTTCTGATCCATACAGATTGATAAAAATAAGGGTTGTATAATGATATATTTGGCGGATGTTTAAGGATACTTGGACAGGACGCGCTTCTTAAATGGGGATAAAATCTGGCATGCAAAATTCAAGTTTGCATTCGAAAAATTACTGATGTTATTTTATTAAAAGATAATTTGAAAGTAAAGTTAGTTTGAAATTATGAAAAACAATTTGGAAGGTCAGGTGATTGAGATATTTCAAAATAATAGGTTCCCTTACCGATCGTCACAGGAACTTTGTCCAGAATGGACGCTTGCTCTGTCTTCGGCGTAATTGGATGGAGCTCTAGCATTTGCTTGGGCTTGATGGCTCGCATAATATTTATGGTACCATTCTGCGTACGCTGTTGGATTCGTGCGACGGAGATTTTCAAGATAGGCGTAATAATTGCTATTGTAATTGCTACTATAATCGTATTGGTAACCTAAAAATGATAAAAATCAATTATCAAATATTCTTTTACCATTTAAAAAATAAACAAAAAACAAATATAACAATTTATCAAAGAAACAATAATATGAAGAATTTAACTTTACCATTGTAGAAATAAGGATCCCGAGTTCTCCCATAATAATCCCTGTCCCGATCGTTGAACGAAGATCTGCTGGATGGACGAGAACTAAAACAGAAGATTCCAATTGAAATATAATTTGCAATTCGTCTCCCTTTAACGAAAATTTAAAACCTACCTTCTTGCATATTCATCATAATATTCCCTCCGATAAGGATCTCTAGGATCGTATTCATCGTATCTCCTTCTTCTGTCATCCCTTCTCCTATCACGATCGGCGTAATCTCTCTCCCTATCTCTAGGGTCTCTAGGGTCTCTAGGATCTCTAGGGTCTCTGGGATATCTTGGATCATAATCCCGACGTCTAGTATCCTCGGGCCGATCTCTTCTAAGATCCTCAGGGCGTTCCCTTCGGCGATCGTCCAGTCTCCTTCTGCTATCTCTCTCATCTACATCATCCTTCATTCGCCGGTCCCTACGATCGTCCTCCCTAGGATGACCGAGTTCATCACGGTGTCTTCGACGATCGTCATCGTCCCTATAGAGATTCTCTCGCCGGTCCAGATCCTCACGAGAATTGAACGATCGATCAAACTCGCCTCGACGACGGTCGTAATAATAATCGTCCTCGTAATCACGGTCGAAACTAAAACAAAAATGAAAAAGTTTATTCAAAGTTCCATGGTTTGTTCAGAAAAATTATTCTTAAATTGATAGAATAAACATAAAATGATAATTTTTTAAAAGTTCTTTTTCTTACTAATGTTTTCTCTCGTAATCGTAACGTCTACGATCAGGACTCTGATCACGTCGTCTGTCCCGGCTGCCGTCTCTGCTAGTAACAGAACCTTCGTCGTCGACATCTTCGTACGAATCCCGGTGACTAGGAGGTCCCTGCAATTCCTTATTTTCTCTCACAGAAGCACCAACGGCTTCTTTTCTCTTATTCATGGAATCAGTTGGAGGATCCTGCATGACACTCATAGCTGAAACGAAATAAATCCAATTCAAATCACAGAAATCTTATACCCCCTTTCAATAAATTCACGCTGAGACTTACGAACTGAACTCAGAACTTCTTGTGAGCCCGTGACAACCCTGGCCTTTGTCCTATCATCCACAGAAGCATCGTTGGGTGAAGAGCCACCGAGGATCTGTCTCACACCAGAGTCAGCAGGTCGGTTCTCCTCGGTCTCGTTTCCCCTGCCAGGAACTTGGCGAGTTTCACTTGGTTCCAAGATGTTTTGAGATTGCACAACTGTTCGCTCCTCGCCAGATGGGTCGTTTCGAGATTGCTGGTGAGGGGGTAACCGTTCTCGTCTTGGAGGAATGTTTCGACGCTCTGCAACAAATCAGTAACATTATTTAAATACGATTCATTAGAAAAAACATAATACAACTAAATTTGTCTTCATGATTCCAGTGAATGTTACCTAAATTTTCATTCTCATTTCTCTGCACACTGCCACTCCGTTCCTGACCAGAAGGTACGTCTCTTCTCTCAATCCTATCGCTCGACAGAGTTCTCTGGAGCTGTCCCTGGCCCGAAGGATCGTTCCTACCGATCCTGGCACCAGCCTGAACATACTGTTCCTGTCCAGTCGGGTCGTTTCGTCTGTCAATCGAGCTCGACTGACCCGGGACTTCTCGCAGGAAGGGAATATCACTGGGCACCTCATCGTTCTCGTCGTCCTGGCTCGGCGGCGTGGGCTCATGTTCCTGGTGCGAGTCCGTGAGCTCTCCCGTTTCCAAGAATGTGTTCCTATCATTCGAAGCGAACTCGTAATTCTCAGGCGCCTGTTCGAGCTGAACCGTCTGCACCACTTCGACGTTGCTCTGCTCCTGTACGAACTCCTCCTTGGGCGCCACCGGCACTTTCGGATCATTGTCCAAGGTTTCCTTATTAATGGACTCCCTGGAACCATACAAGTCCCGCTGTTGAGGCTCCTGAGCGACGACCTCGAGATTCATAAACTCGTTCGGCTGCTGCTGGATGTTTTCATAATTTTCCACATTGCTTTCTCCTGCCCACTGGTTTCCCTCCTCTCCCCAGTGCTTGTACCAGTTATCGTACCCAGACTTCTCAGCGTTAGGCTTGGTCTCGACATTCTTCGTCTCCGCAGTCTCAGCCTCAGGCGACTCCTGAGCCTCGACCTTTGACCCTGGAACAACTCTCCTAACATCTTGCTTGGTATCACTCAAACTCATCTGACTAAGACCAGCAGCCACCTCCCCTGAACCCACAGTATCCCACTCGATGTCAGCATTCCAATCCACTTCCGCATTCTCTTGACTTTTCGAATTGCTCGAATCCTTGCTGCTCTCAGAAACAGTCGAATCCTGTCGCTCCTTGCCAAACTTCGGGTTTTCGCTCACCGAAGGTGCTGCGGGAGTTTTCGGTTCTTCAGGAGCTTCAACGTTCGCAACCAAAGCGGGTGCAGAAAGAGCGGATTCCTGGGTCCACGTCTCAGGCTGGTGCCAAGACTGGGTACCCGAAGTAAAGGTCTGCTGGTTCGAAAACGAGTTCTGCTGCTCGAACGGCTGGTTGATGTCTTCATTCAGCTGTCGTGGCTGCTTAACCCACAACTGCTTCTCGTCCTGCCACTGGCCCTCGTTCGAGTTCCAATTGTAATTCGTGTTCTGGAAAGGAACCTCGGGTTTTGGCGTGAAAGTTTCTCTCGGAGGTTTCGTTGGAGCTTGTTGCTGGTCGTAGTTGTAAACTGGAAACTGCTGGTACTCGTTACTGGGCACGTTCGTGGACCCAAACCGGTTGTTCCCGTTCGCATTCTTGTAATAGTTCTCCTGCGGAGGATAGGAGGTCGGCTGAGTCTGGCTGAGGTACGGCTGACGGTACTGCGGAGCTTGTGCCTGGCCTTGTAACTGCGCCTGGCTTTCGGGTTGGTCCACGTTCCAGTTCCACGAATCGTTCCCGTTGTTTAGAGCGTCCGTGCCCCAGTCCCACGCGTCGTTTTGTTTCGGCTGGTTCAAACTGGGGGGTTGAGCATAGGTCGGCTGTTCCGGCACTGGCGGCCGGGGCTGAGCCATCCAATTCTGATTGTGCATCCCGTAGTTGGACAGGGAGGAGTCCACGCGAGATCGTCCTGGTCGGGCTCGGTATGGATTCTGAAAAGACATTTAAAAAAATTAAAATCATAATCTTAAGATCTGGAAATTGATTAATTGTTATGTAAGTTCGTACTGAGTGGGTTTTAGAATTGAAAACGTTGAATTTAAGAATGCTTGAGTTTATTATTTCTTTGATGATTGTGGTTTTCTTTTTTTAATGAAACTCGCAGATATAATTTAATAGAACCTAAAACGAATATCCAGTGACTGATAACGTGTACCAGATTATGCGTTATACTTACACTCATAGTATGAATGCCAAACTACTTTCACTGCAGAACCATGTGCAATCTGTAACAAAGTTATTTGTTTATTCAACATATCGAGATTACACAAGGATAAATTGCGGAACGAATTATCGAGGACGCTATATTTATATACAAATAAATAAAATACAAATTCTCCCTGACCTCTTAAAATAATTATCACATTGTTAATCAGTTAAATGACAATTTTAATTTACTAAATTAAGACCTGAGTCATTTTTACCAATTATTTATAATGACTGTTTTGGCAAAGGTTTATCGAAATCCAACGTTTCTTGATTAGAGTTACAATTGTTCGATACAAGTTTTTTTTTACAGTCTGCGATACCAATTCAAATGAATCTCGTCTGATTAGTGATTTCAGCTTGTTTACATTTACGCACGTTACCTACATTCGACCATTTGTCCAATCAATGACTGATATGTTTTCGAGCTTGGCAGAAAGAAGAAAATCATAAGGATAATTTTATGACCCCGATAAAACGCACCGAAACTTCAACTCAATTATTTCAGCATGGAAATCAATTCTTCACAGTAAAACTGAACTTCTATTTTTAAACCCAAATTGACGCCTGTCAATTTCGCAATTAAACATTAATTACAACCAGTCCTGATAACTAAAAAAAAATGAATGAAAAAAAAGACTGAAACCAGACGAAAACTCCTCAGTCATTGTTCTTTTATTCCAACTCGATTCTCCAACCACAATCGGTGCCACAAAAGTTGTCACGTCAATACCCCAGTGACACGTTTCTTTTCCACTTCTCCTCCTTCTTGAAATTTTGACAGAGAAGAGAAATGTGTCCCACGATGGGAAATCTCTTGACAGCTACGGTGCCCTCCATCCCCTCCCCCCACCCCTCTTCTTTCGCCTCACCCGGAAATTTACCGCATGCAAAATTTTGTGCAGTAAACAAAGCGGTGCAAGGTCACGTTTTGTTGTTGTTTTTTTGTAGCCAGAACGAACTTGTGGGTTACGTAAATAGCCACCCGGGCACGAAGACTGTCAAAAAAGCACCGCTGGCAAGGCAGTCGGTCGAATAGCGTACCAGCTGGGAAAGTGCGTGCGCCGTATGTCGCTTGGCTCCCACGTTCGTTCATGCGAGTCGCGCGCAGAAGCTCATCTTCGGGCTCTGCAGGTCCAGGTTGTCCTCCGAGTCCGCGGTTCGAAAGGCCAATTTTGGGTTTACTGCACTTCACACGAGAAATTTTCACGCACGACTCCACAGAGCGACGTGCGCTCCTCTCCTGTCATGTTTCGCGTTCACGCCGCCAGGTGGCGCTCGCGAACCGTACAACATTCAAATTAATTTTCAAATGTGTTTAAAAAATCCACAATTTCTCCTGATTTTGTCGTCAACTGAAAAACCAAACAACAAATTTCCAATTTCTACAAAACCATAAATTCAAAACAAAAAGAAATACCATCAATTGTCTTTTTAATATCTGTTTGTCATTGTTTTCAAAATATTTTCTGTGACGTTTCTCGTTTTGCAAATTTTTCTCCTAACCTCAAAGGTTGACTGCAATCTTTGGCGGGAAAAGTTTGAATTTTTTGGACCGTACAAAATTTTAGGCTGACAAATTTGGTTTGACCTTGTGAAATGTACGGAACGTACGGGAATATTGTGATGGATTTATCGGGTTTGTAAAAATCGATCATTTTTGTTGCAGGGGATCAGTTTGAGAGAGCGCGTAAAACTGATGAGTTGGAAGCATTGTCGAAGTGGTAGGGAAACCGACGTCTGACGTGGTGGTTCAGAACAGTGGCGATTCACGTTCGTCAACGGCCAGTTTGTAGACTAAGTGATGTCGAGAATTTGCAGCTGAGCTCGTGACATATGCCGGTGGAAGTGCGTTATTGCTTTGGTTTCGTTTAGACAAACTCTCAGACAAGATGATTCTCCTTACCATGATCGCCCGAATCGGCGACGGCCTGCCGCTCGCCGCCCAGGTGCAGGAAGATGAACAGGTTAGAATCACCGTGTCATGTCACTTTGTTATTTTCGCACTTTCTAACAAACAATTCCGATTCAATATCTTTTTATTTTCACTGCTCCACCATCCCCTGCTCACATCAATTACAAACAATTCCGTTTGCAAATTTTGACAGGTTGGCAAATTGTTTACTTTTTGTTTTGACAAGCAATTGCCTGTCATTATTTTGTTTTCGTTTTTTTCATTTAATTTTAAATAAATCATTGTTAAAGAGGTTGTAATAAGTTTCATGAAAAGTTCATTGCAAAAATTGCAATGTTGTGTTTGTTAGTTGAGAATGACGAAATATGATTGTAAGGTTTCATGGTATGATTTTTGCAGACCGAACGGAGCATCTTGGAGTATCAAAACCAGGCGAAGATGTTGTTCAAAAAACTCGGTCCACAATCACCCAGCAGGTGTACCATAGAAACTGGGCCCCTACTTTTCCAGTATGTTGAAAAAATTGGAATTCTTGTTTATTTATTATTCAAACTAATGTTTATTAGATTGGTTGAAAAATCTATTTATATACTGCCGTAATTTAAATAATCACAATTTTCGTAATTTATAAATAATTATCGTATGAAATTATTTGCAGTTATTTAATTGAGCATGACGTTTGTTATTTGATATTATGCGAGAGGCACTACAGTAAACGCATGGCGTACAGTTATTTGGAAGACATTGCCCAGGAGTTCCACTCGCAATATGGAAGGAAAGTAAATTCAGTAACACGACCGTACACGTTCATTGAATTTGGTAATTACCTCTGATCTATTTATATCCAATTTGTCGCGACACCAATCCAGATGTCTTATCACAACATTTTATTCCGCTAGATGTCTATTTACAAAAGGCCAAAAAAGCTTTCTCAGACGGAAGAAACCGCAGAAACATGAACGCTTTAAATAACCAACTTCAGGACGTCCAGCGAATCATGGTACAAAATATCGACGATGTTTTACAGAGAGGAACTGTTCTCTCAGGTAAAAAATGAAAAGTGAAAATAGAATGAATAAAAAAATAATGGTAAGATTGAATATCACTTGGAGAACTTGAAATAACTGATTTTTTCTTACAGAACTGGACACGAAGACGCAAAACCTATCTATGCTCTCGCAGAAATACAAAAAGGACGCAGCGTATCTGAACAGCAAAGCCCTGTATATAAAATTGGTCGCTGGGAGCGTTGCACTAATGGTCTTCGTCCTTTACTTCTTCATTCTCTAGTTTGTTAACGATCCACTCGAATCGCAAACCAGAGGAGACTGATCTAGCCTAATTGACTCAGGTTACGCCTGAAACTGGGACAGACATTGTGTTTTTTTTTTCCTTCAACGAATGAAAGTCTAGAATTGTATCGATTACTGTCGACCTTTCGGTTTGAAACAAATCGGCTCGCAAAGGATACCGCTTTGTTACCGAAATTGATTCCAGCCAGCTGCAACATTAGGCTCGTCTTCATTCTGCTCGGTCGTGTCTATCATTCGTAATTTTCAGGAGCTCTTGCAGTGTCACGAGAAGTACCAGCAGCCAAGCGAAACGAAAATGTAAAACCGTATTGATTTCCGTTGGACGTTCGGAGATCAGAACGAGTCGGGTCGCTGACAACAAAATGTACTGCTTTGTTTCCAAAATTAATTAGTCAGTTACAATCGGGCAAAAGGAAAAAATAACGAAACGTGTACAAAAGTCGGAGGAAAATTGTATATTATGTAAATGTATTTTAGATAATCGTCGAGATAACTGTGTAGCATAGTCGGTCGGGTTTGTTTCAAAAGTTCACCACAATGAACGAAATTATTTGTTTGTACACATTTTGTTCTTTTTTCGATTGTAATTGTTTCTTTTAAGTCCTTCCATTTCAAATAGTTTTAGAATGAACTTTTTTTTTTCTACATAATTTGTAGAGGGTTGCGTCTTTTCTATCATAGTGTGGTGAGAAAGGTATGTCAAATTGTAACAGGGCAAGCCAAATATAGTTGTTCTTTCTTTCCGTCTTTCGATCATTTTTTTTCTTCATTTTTTTCATGACTTTATAATCGTGGTGTCAGCTAGTTTGAAATAAAACATGTTCATACATTTATCAATTGTTTATCTTTTTTCCTGCAAAAAATCGATGATTCAGTGAATAACTTTTCATTAACATTCTTTCAAAATAAGTGCAAAATGAATCACTGACATTAAGCTTTTTATAAAAAATTTTTTGAATCACTATTTGAATCATTGTTTACATTTTTAAATTAATTTTTTTCGATACCGACAGAGCTGTAAATAAAAATCCACTAAATATGATTTACAAAAAATTTGAATTCAGTTTACTCCGTCGGTAAGGCAGATCGGAACAAACTTACCAAGAAAAAAAGTCGGATGAGAAGTAGGAAAGTTATGTATAAAAGTTCAATAAAATAAACGAACCGAAAAAGTTTCAGATGATTGGTTTTTGTTGTCTTTTGAAATTAATTGCAATTTTTTGGCTGTTGAGGTTAGGTTTGGGTGTCTCTCGTCAGGTTAGGCGGGTTACAGGTTATAAGGTCGGTGCTCGGTCCGATAGTTTGTGGGGGTTCGTGCACGGTGTGAGTTGCATGCAACGTCGTGCCAGTACCGTGGCAAGGAGAATAACAATAACAACGGTACCATAACATTTGCACGCTCAGCGTCGCTGCATTTGGTTCGAGTAGCTCGCGCCGCTTTCTCCCGAATTATTTTGTCAGCTGTGTTTACTACTGCATTGCACGAACTGTGGCAACGGACCCCACGAGTGCTTCGCTTTTCTCTCGCATTCTGTGCTCCACTGTGAACTCTCACTGTAAACAAACATCAACTGCACTCGTTGCATTCTTCATCGCCGGCAATCTCCGACTTTTCAGCCTCAAAAGTACGTATTTTTGCGCAAAAAATACCAACCAACAACAATTATTTATCAGAAAGAAAAAACCGCTCATTTTTGGTGTCAAAAAGATTGTTATCGATCCTATACAAATTGACAGACAAATCGTTAACAGATTGAGTTCGATTGTTCGCATTGAATTGAAATCAAGCGGAAAAAAATAAGAGTTGACAATTTTGTTTTTTTTTTTTTTTTTTGTTTTTCACTTATAGTTTCATTGAAAAATCAAAATTTTAGTTTCGATGAATTGTCAAAATTCGAGCGGTTGGTGCATTTCCATCGGAATTATTCCTGGGTTCAAATAACGTTCACTCTTTGTGTTTTGAAAGGAAAAGATGCAATTTTTTTATCTGCTAATTTATTCTAAACTTGTTCGCGAGGAATTTCAATTACAATTTCAAAGTGTCGAATGTTAATAGCAATATGACATCCGCTACATGATTTGCAAAATATCAAGACGCTTAAAAATAGATTACATTTTTATTTCGAGTGACAGGAAATGAATAAAATGTTGCATCCCAAACGTAACAGAGTTAATTTCGACTAATTGAATTAGATCTTGATTGTATCTAAATCAGTTATCGGATCTCGAACTTGGAATGTTATTTTATTCTTTTTTTTTTTTTGTAGGTGAATAAAACTTTTGCCTTTATTTCGTCATCCTATTTTTTTGCCATGAGAACAACAGATTAATTTTTGGGAGATCTTTGCTTTTTGCTCAGATGACTGACATGACGAGAAAAATTGAAGCAACCATGACTGAGTTTGAGGAAAGTGTTACTTTTGATGCGGACGATCCGGATTTTGCCCCTCGCGGTTCTGAACGATGCTTAACGATTGATAGCAAGACACTCGACGACAATGAAAAACGTAAGTTACCTGAACCAATGCCATTCCAACTGACGCGCTGCATGCAAAACAACCAGATTTTTTTTTCCTTCTGACAAGCCACAATTCAATTTGAAAATTTTCAACTTCTCAAATCTAACACCGTGAAATTCAAGAACATATAAAATTAATCGAAGCCTTGATTTGAAACTTGAAAATGAATTTGAACATTTAATAACAATGCTGAGTTACAATTGAAGGTATTAAAAATAACGATGGTTTGAAATAAAAAAACAATGTTTAAAATTAGTTTGAAAAATGATCCGAGTTATTTAAATATCCAACAGTTGGTAATTAAAAAGATAAAAATAGAAATGTTGAAAAGCGAAACCTACAAGTCTGACCTGAATGAACGGATTGTTTGAAATGGAAACAATAAAATGAAATCGAAAGCGAGGGTAAAAGGAGTTGGGCGTGTTTTGCAATGATTTTGCAACGATTTGTGCATGGGCAACGGCCCGAGATGGGTGTTGCAGCGCCAGGCCCCAGACAGGACTCGGTTTGCACGATAACAACTGAAATATCGGATGCGACGGCGTGCCAGGTCGTCTGGAGTGTCTATTTACACTCACGTGGAGGCTCAGATACAGAATTTCGAAGCGAAACTTAGAAAACCCGTTAGTCCGATTATCTTGTTACACGTGCAGAACAATTATGTAACAACATTTTTAACACGTTTCATTAATATTCATTAGCAGTCGACGATGAACGAAAGAAAAAAAAGAAGGAGGAGGAGGTAAAAATCAATCAATTTGTGAATTAATTTTTTGAATTGATCTTCAATCGGTTGGAATATTGAATTCTTGTTAATGTTATAAAATATTTTTAATTACAGAGAATTTGACGTCACGTTTACTCGACTGAAAAGTAAGGAGTAATTAGGATGAGGTCAGGAACGAAAGCTCCAATTACCCGATTATAATATACAAATTTGAACATCGGATTTTTGCGACGTCACTTTGTTTTTTGTTCCTTCTGTATCGTTAAAAGGAGACGACCGATCGATTATTGAATTGTGATGTCACAAGGCACGTGGAACGGCATGTGACGTCACAATTGGTTTTCGCCCTGAAGTTTTACGATTAAAATGAGTTATGCAAGTTTATTAAATTTTATCCGTAGGTGCACAATTTTGCACGTGGGTAAAAAGTTGAAACTGATAAAAAAGAAGTATCAGCTGTTGAGACCAGACGCGTGTATATAGGTGGGCATTATATATAGCCTTGGCATCCTAGAAGAGACCGCAGTTTAAAACCAAGACAGAATTGGATCTTGCGGTGTCTATTTCTTCACGAGAATTTTCAACTTACTGCTGGTCAGTATATAATAATAGATAGACCAATCAACGACACCTCTTTGTCCGCCGTTCATTCATCTATTTACATCTCAATAGACAACCACTATTCGACAACTTATTTTTACATCTAATTGTCATGGTAAATCTTGTTCGACCACTTGTTCAGGCTTTGAATCAGAAAATCCATTTTCGAACGAGCGAAAAAAGTGGATTACAAATGGATTATTAGGTGTGACTTCTTTTCATCGACTGTTTTATCAGTGTTAACTTTCAAATGTCCATTTCAGATACCAAACGATAGATGGAGATCGTTGTTCCAATTTCGCAATGCAATCAACTTGTCTATAAAATTTTCAAGTCAGCTGCTAACTCAAAGCTGCTTCTATTTATAGCTTTACCTTAAATACTGAGCACACTTGAGCTTTTACTGCACGTGAAATGTCGAATTTTGAATCACCGTTGAATACAAATAGAACAATTACATCAATCCGACCATTACTCACAGTTTACTATTTTGTTGAAAAAAAAAAACACACACTTTGGACCGATCGACAAAAAAGAATTATTTTCGTAACCTCAGATACGTTTTCGATTGGTAATGGGATACCCCACGATGGGGATGAATTTCGGTCCTGGAAAATGAAAGATTATCGGACCTCCTACGAACCGAACTCTTGACTTTGATTATAACGTAATGTCAACCGATAAGCTTGCAATAATACTGTTCTTTAATTGCAAAAGATATTTTTCGTTTTGTCTCGTGATATTGAATTGTTTGACAAAATTTGTTTGGTCATTCATTTTGTTGAAACAACACGGGAAACAACATTGAAAAACAACATTTTTTTTTAAGTAGATTTGTATAACAAAAATTGAAAACTGTATTTTCAGTCTGGCTTTTTTATGAGTTGGAAATTTAGTTTTCAAATTGAGATGAAATCGTTGCTTTTTTATTGCAAAATTGAAAATTAATTAGAGTCCACGTGTAACGAGGCAAATGAACTGCTTGTGAAATAAAATTTTGTTCTTTGATATTAAATTGTGAGGGCTTTGAGAGCATTTAATCATTATTTTCGACGCGGCGCAATCTCGCGTCTATCTTTTGTTTGTGGAAGCACGTGCGACCGTGTTGCAAGAGAATCATCAAACTTATTATGAACAATAAAGCGCGGCTTTGTTTTCAATTTTCCGTAACCATGTTAATGTTGAAAATCATCCCGATATTTTCATCAAAACTTGCCAATCACCGACGCCATTACGAAAATTTGATAAATTCCAATCGATCAAATTATTTTGCTTTTATAACACATTTCTCAATTAGTGCCGTCAACTTTTTTTCCGCAAAAAATTCTCCTCGTCAAACAATTTCTCCATTAAACACAAACTAATCTTAGCATTTTTTTTTTCTTATTCTTTCATCCCAGTGGATTTTCATTTATTTTGACTTGTCTTTCAAAACTTGACAGAAATCTTAAAGCTGACGATCTCAAATGTTTTCAATTCCGCTGCCATCGATCGAACGAGAAAATCTTGCGGGATTATTTTTTCATTCGAACGTTGATAATCCTCGCGAGATAATTCATTTTTCACGGATCATTTGACGTTTAATAAATGTCAATTCGAATTATTTGATCGCGGTTCGTTCATTTTATAAAATGCTTTTTAAAAACATGAAAAAGATAAAAGTTACGCTTTTTTTATTTCTTTTTTTTTCAAATCATATGACTTTATTTCACGCCATCAATCTTGATATGTGATAAGAAGAGAATTATTTCGCTCTGAAATTGGCATTTTTCTTTTCTCAAGAGAGATTTTTGCCTGGTTCGTTTCCCCCTAGTTGTGATCCGTAAAAGCTTATTCTCGAGTCTGGAAATTCGTGACTAAATCAACTATAGGCTTCATTTATTTTGCCATATTGCTCTGACGACAAATCGTTACAAGGCTGCGATGTCGACGATAAATTTATCTCTCAGATTTCAGTCCACAGTGGTTCACTGAAAATCATGCAAAGTACAGATAATCTGTGATATTTTTGTTTGATAACACATAAGAAAGTGACGAGATTAAGGATAAATAGCTTTTTTCATTTCTTTTTTTTTATTCGCTCTGCCAAAACGATAATTTGGAGGAAATATAAAAAGCAGGGGATCAAATTAATCTCCGAGTGACATAGAACGGTCAATAATTTTTTTTTTCGCTCTGATAAAACGCACGCACGTTTTCTTATCGAAATTGATGAATTCTCATTAAATTGCCACATGGCTGAACGAGGAAACGGCACTTTGGTACACTTCCTACCGATCGGCCCTGAACAGCTTGGAGGATACTCAAATTGCAGTTTTGCATTTTCTTTTTCTGCCACAAAATAGTCATTCAACTTGAATACCTTACGCTCGTTCCTTCTACGGACTTTTTGTGGCGTACATTTGTACACACAGTTGCAGGAAAAATGGTTTCTTAAACAAAGTCTGAAAACGAATTCGAGGAAAAAATCATTTCGAATGACTTTTTTTTCAACTGAAAAGTGCACTTCAGTTTCCGTTATTTTTCACGTCTGTGATTATTTGTCACTCGTGTGGTTCTGAAAGGTTTCAACAAAACTCATTTTATTTCAAACGCGCAAATTCTTAGAGTTGCGTGATTTCCGTATGGGACTTGGCACCGATGAATAAAAATAATTATCATCGGGCAGGGTCAGACAGCTCTTTCTAAGTGGAAAATTTGATTGCGAAATATAATCATTGATTAATCTAACATGGTATAATAAAAAAAAACCCCAGTGGAATGTTTGGTAACTGTGATCGTGTTTTGGAATGTTTGTATTTCTTTTTTTAGGTTTAGAAAAAAAAAACTGAGCGATAGGTAAATAAGTCACGGTTTTCTAGAAACGGTTTTTCATGCGGAGAGGTTCCGGCTGGACTTTGACTTTTGAACGTCTTTTCTCTTTGATCATTAATTTGTCTGGAATGTCTATTTTGATGGACTTTAAAAATGGCTGGATTAAATTTTCATTTTAATTAGAATTGTTTATAGGAGTCGAAGGTGTCGATGAAAATCAATCAGCTGGAAATGCAATTTAATTTCTCATTCAAAATGCATTGAAAAAGATTCGAATGTTTTTATTTTCATAAATTTTTATGAAAAGGAAAAGATGATTCATTTGATTGCTATATTATTTTGGTTGCTTTTTTTCTTTTTTGGTATTTTAATTCTTCAATCATTCGTGAATAAATTAATGAAATTTTCATTCGTTTGTTTTATAATTCGAGCTGGAATAATGTGGGATTTGAAGTTCGCGCTTGACACCAGTCTCGGCGGGCTTTAATTTGATCACTTCCAATTGTACTTTGTTTCCAATCAATATCCCACAGCATTGTGAATTAACAGACGTTGATACGACCCAATATAAAACGATCAGCTTTCAAACACAAGAAACGTGTCGCTCCGCCGAGGCCAAAATATTTTCAAACACAGAAAATCCTGTTCTTTGTTACGTTCAATTTTTTTTCCTCTCTTTCGAACGAATACAAATCAAAAGCCGCGATAAGACATTGTTAAATAAAAACGATTTAAAAAAGAAACCGCTTCTAGAAACTTAAAATATCTAATTTTTACAAATGAATGTAAATGTTGTTTACGAAAATCGTAGCAGCGCGTTATTTGAATTATTGCACAAAATTAGGAAACAAATTGGCGGATTAAAATCAATGACTTTGAGCGTTTGACCAAAAATGGGTTACTCCGGCCACTTTTGTATACCAAACAACGTAGATATACATTTGTTATTGAACCGCCATTGGGTGCGATAAGATTGAACAATTTTTTCCTTCCAAGACATGTTCTAAGAACGTTCCATTGTTACGAAAGTTCTATTTTAGTTTGTAAAGTAACGTGATGCAAGTGTCCTATGTACATATTTCGAAGATAAAAATAAACCCGATCTCTGGCGCAGATAACCCAGGTCGTTAATCGTCTTTTATCTGCAATCAAATTTCGAATCCTCTCCAGATCTGGAAAAGGTCGATTTTTCAAAATTCAATTTCAAAGAAAGGTGAAACCAAAAGTTTCACTTTTCTCCAATTCAAATTCCTTATTCAAACCAACACATATAAATTCATCATATATATAACATCTGTCACATTTATGTTCACATATCTGAAGATACAAAAATGTAATATTGATATATTTGTTCTTTTATAATGAAAATTATAAAAGAACATTATGGGAATGTCAAAAGTTTGCTGTTTTTTGAATTCCAATTCAAACCAACATACATCATATATACAACATTATCAAATTTACATTCACATATCTTAAAATACAAAAATTTTATTTATATAATTTTTGATTTTTTACAATAAAATTTTAATTAAAAAAAAAGGAGGAACCAAAAGTTTTCCCTTTTTGGAATTCAAATTCCTCATTTAAACCAACATATATATTTATCATATATATCTAACATCTATCAAATTTATGTCCATATATTTGAAGATACAATTTATTTTATACATTTGTTTTGTTTACGCAAAAAAATATTTTTCACAAGTCCTTTTTTTATAATGCCATAAAACATTTCACTGTGGGCGAACAAGAGGGAGCAAGTGCATGACCTTGAAAGGTGGCTGGTGAAGTTGTTGCTGACAGTACATTGAGTTCCGTCGAACGTATACATAAAAAGGCAAGGCCGCCGCGTGATTAATTTTGTAATTTTGCGTGCACTGCATTGAACAAAAGAGGAGCTTGCGAGAGACCAAAAGACGCCCATCACAAACGACCTTGAATCGACCGCGGAAGGCCAAGCAGTTTTTCTTCCCCGATGGTGTTTTGCCAAGTTTTACGGCCGATTTTCAAAGTGCCGATTTTTTTTTCATCTTTCGCATCATCTGGTCTTTCTCGAGTGAGAGAAATCGTTGATTTGCACTTGCCTAATCGAGTTAGCGCACAGGCTTTGTTATGATTTTCTGCGCCACGCGCGCGGCTCTTTCTACCAATGAACTCTCGAGGTTATTGGCTGCCTGCAAGAATGCAGACGGAGACTCACAAAAACTAACGCCGCGTAAACGCGCGAGCTCGTCCTTTGGCGTGTTTTGTGTCCCTCGATTGGTTCTATCGTATTTTTAAATTTCCTCCCGTTCCGAACTGCGATTTAGTTTTTCACCGATAAACCAGCTAATAATTTCGCAACAGCCGCTGGACGATAGAAAAAAAAAAGGTGACATTTTAATCGGCAATCAACTTCTGGCCGACCAAATTTTTCGGTCTCGGTGAATTTATTTATAAGTTGAATTAAGTTGAATTTATAAACTGAATTCGCAATTAGAATATTTTAGCGAATTTCAAAAACAAGTTTTTTTTTGTTATTTATTTGAAATTCAAAAGAAGCTGGTGGCAACGTGAGATGTAAAATTTTTCTATCATTCTTTCTTATTGTAATTCAAATTCGAACAATTTTCCGGAAACCGTACAGTATTGATTTTGCGTCTTCAGTTGAATTGACTCAAATTTATATAATGAAAGAGACAAAGAAAAACATATGGTACGCGGAAAGAAACCCGGTAACTGTTATTATGTTATAATATGCGTTAAGCAAAAACGTAGTTCACTCTGGCGCACGTAAAAGCTGCACTTTTTTTGTTTTCCTTCTAATCCAGCCAATTGACGAGCGTTGCAATTTTAATTTCAAAAATTATAACGTCATTGTCGTGAAACAATTTGTCCTCTTTTTGTTTTTATTTTAGTTCCTTCAGACTTGTTAAATGAGTTTAAAGGAAAACTCAAGCTCACGTTTATAAATTTATCCGCAAAATTGTAAAGCGAACCAAGGAAAATGCACAACTATCGATTAATTTATTATCGATGTTAACCTAATAACCTCATTATCTTTTACGATTACGCGAAAAGTTGTTTCTTTGTTTATAAAATAAACTTCGTGTCTTGCTGAAAGTGTAAGAAATTGACCTAAGTTAATGTTTATAAAGTCGGGACGAAAAAACATGAAATATTAACTCGATCGATTTTCCTTCACGTCGAGCTACAATGTCTCGGGATATAATAAATAAATAATTAATAAAACGGTCAGATCATTTTTACAAATCGATATCTGTCTTTCATTATTATTACCTTTTTTTCCAAGCTGAAGTCGATGATAACTCGGGTTCTATCTATCTACAAAGAGGTCTTCAAAACTTGGAACAAAAATGACACTGAATTTTTGAGACCAGATCGATAAGTGCATCGGCTATTTGGAATTTGATATCATCGTTGAAGTCACGTGAGCTTGTTCGTGACACATCCAATTGTCATAACCTGAAACAAAAGTTTTTAACCAACATTTAGTCACGATCAAAATATTATGTTTGTTATTGCCATGAATTCAAACCAATCGTTTCTTGCCATGGTAACATCAATTTCTAACGCTTTTTTATTTTTCATTGCAACATCTGTTTGTAATTTCTATTTCTTTTTCTTTTCGTTTTTTTTACAAATAATACCATTTATGTAATTCTCTGCAGTTGATTTCAGTCGGTTTGTTATATTTATAAATAAACAATTCTCGTGAAGGAGAGACAATGCGAAACGTGACAGTAAGCCGAGCGTTTGTAAACAAACAAAAAATTTAATTAACGTTCTGGTAATTAAATTTCATCAAGATTCGCTATAATTAATTTGACTAAATTGATTGAAAACATCTTAATTACGTTTTAAGCGATTTCTATCTGTTCGTTTCTAGTTCACTTTCATAGACCGTTGAACAATAGAAAAAAAAGAAACACTCGCATCTGTTGAATTTACGTTTCTGAACGATCCTCTTTGAAATTAGATTTTATCCTCAATTTATTATAAGGAATTAGTATCTCGTCAATTTTGATTCCAAAAATAAATCAAAATCACGAGGTATAGTGGGAAAACGTTGAATAAATTTCAACGGATCGCTTCAGTTATGATGAATTTTGTTCCACCGACGACGTCGATCAAAACAAAAATAAATGATCAAGAAAACAAAAAACAAATGATTAAAATTACGAGCACGTGTTTAATAATAATAATTTTTTCAAATTCACAATCGCCGTTTCAAATGACGTTTTTCATCTGACGACAAAGTTTTTGAGATGTTCAAAACAAAACATTGTCCTAATCAAACTAAAACACGCTAATTATGCAATTCACAAGTCGATTCAAAATTTTTATGTAAAAGTTACCAAAACGACGTCATCGTTGATATCCTTATTCACCTTCGCTTTTAAAAACAAAACCGTCTTTAATCAAGATAGAACTTGTATCTTTTTTTTAATTCATTGTAATGATTTTAAATCATTCCCAAAAGATTAAAAGGTGCCTTCGGTTTCTTAATATATTGAATTCGTCAACTAAATAATAGTCTCTTAAGACCCATTTGTCAATTTTAAAATAAACAAAAACTTGTACTGACCGTATCTTAACGGTCAATTTTTACATGATTGCGCATTCGAGTGTGTTATCGGTGTTTATATTTCTATATGTTATAGATTCTCGAACTGTCGCACATTCGTAGTAATGACAGAACAATTTTATTACACAGATAATTAACCAGTTAATTCCATTGTCTAACTCTGAACTAAACCTTGATTTTCAAACTATTCTAATTAGAAATCAATTCAGCCATTTTATGGAAAGGTCAACATTCAATCCGACTATAACTGATGGTGTGCTTCTCTAGATTAATTTATGCCCTTTCGTGTGTTCAATTAAGGTTGTTGTAATATCTGTTGCAACCACTGAAAATTAATTAATTTCGGCGATAACAGACAACAAATGTATATCTTCATATATGAACACAACTGGTTTGTATATGGACGTTCATACCTATATTTCTAATCACAAATATTTTTATTTTTGTATACCTTCATGTGTGGAACACATATCTGGTTATATATGGACATCCATACATTTATAATCACAAATATTCTTATTTTTGTATACCTTCTTATATGAACTCATATCTGGTTACATATGGACATTCATAGCTATATTTCTAATCAAAAATATTCTTATTTTTGTATACCTTCTTATATGAACTCATATCTGGTTATATATGGACATCCATACCTACATTTCTAATTTCAAAGATATTCTTATTTTTGTTTCCACCACATAACCATATAAAATATGTATGGAAAGATATAGAACGATGGAATTATATACAAAATTTTGTATATGCCAACCTTCATATATGAATACATATCTGCAAACATGAGCATCCATACCTACATTTCTAATGACACATTCTTATTTTTGTTTCCTCCACATAACCATATAAAATATGTATGGGGAGATATAAAACGATGGAATCATATATGAAATATTGTACATGCTAAAATGTTTACTGACTCTACGTACCAAGTACGATTGTGTTTGCGAAAGTTGATTGTGGCATATCATATACATTTTATTCAGAAATCGAATTTTGAGTATATCAACGTGATAAAAATGAACAAAAAATACAACAAAAAGCGGTTTACACTAGGCGAGAGGATAGTTTGTTTGACGCGTGTACACGCGCCAGAGGAGCCGAGGGTCGATGGCGCTTGTCTCGAGCGACAGACCCCACCCGGCCTGCGACTATAAAGTCTCCGTGGCCTCGTCTCAGCTGTCTCAGTTGCGTGTTGACTGGTGCTCGGTGCTCGTCGCTCTCAGATCGCTTGTATGTTCGATACCGAACCGCGCCGAAATCTCAAGACGCGTTTGTAATCAGCCTCACCAGAGGAGACCCTTGGACTTTTGAACGCAACGCGCGGATTGTCTACCTCGTGTCAAACGTAAGTCACCTTTGACCTCGTTAACTTGGTGGATTAGTTGCGGCGAACGAAAATCTGTTGGGCTCTTCTCGGATCCGCCTCGACCTCTTTTCACGCGCGAGAATGTGGAACGTGCTGTGTGCGCATGCGTGCGTGAGTGAAAGCCCGTCAAGTTTCAAAATTTGACAACTTTTCCCAGGGTTTCCACCGTTAGGCCATTTCGGCCGATTTTCCCGACGTCCCCGAGACCTTGACAGACAACGGGATGTCAGTTGTGAACTCCGATTTGGTTGTGACATTTGTTATGGCGCGTAACTTTGCCTCAAGTGTTTTGTGAAAACGCCACGATTGGATAAACACTTTGACATTTTTCTAACAAAAAGAAAAAGCTTGGAGGAACGAAAATAATGGATATGTTTTGTGACCGATTATGAATTGCAAAAAAAAAGGTACGCTCGCTTATAATTAGAATCTAATTCGAAGTCAGCTCGATAATTAACTGGAAAATTTTCGATGGAAACTTTCGATGTACTTTAATGCTCCTTGATATATTTTCGTCTCTACAGATGCATCTCAAATGTTAAGGTTTAGTGGATAATTTTAGTTCGGCATTCTTCGTGGTAACTGTTCAGCAAGTCTGGAATTTCCGGATCATCAAAATACAACGATCCTGCAGGATCAATAAAACTTGCTCCATAGGGCCGGAGTTATCTTGAAAAGTATCTCTCAACTATCTCGATCCTTAACGGAAATCTGAACATTGAACGTTCTGAATTGTTCAGTCCTTTATTTAAATTTACGGAGTTGCAACGAAAATTGAATTTTCAATGGATTCCCTTTATCTGAATGAAAATGTAAAAAGGGGAGGAATAAGTAAATGAAAAATTGAGTGGAAACGTTCAATGTTATTATACCCATAATTTTCACGATAATACTTGTGTGTCAGAAATATGAATTAACAATGGACATCTCATTTTCATTGTGTTTGCAACTGTTAATAAAACTATAACGCCAATTACAATTTCATTAAGCAAGATAATGTAGACCAATCAATATTTCAAACTTACTTTTTTACTTTTTGCTTTCCAAACTTTTTTTTTCTGTTTAACTTTTATTTCCAAGCTTTTCTATATTCAAATTATTATCCCATCCAATTTTATGAATTAAAAACAAATTTGAATAAAACTTTCGATTCATTCAGACAAACAAACCATTGAGAAACACCAAACAAAAGACGTGCAAAAGTTATTAATAGACTTTTATTTTCACTGGCGAGTGCAATTTTCAAATTGTTTACTCGACTTTTTTTTTTTTAAAAGTGAAATTTTAGATCCCCTCGGTGGGCAAATATCTTGTTCGCTCACTCTTGTTTGGACAGAAAATTTGCAGGTTAGGCAAACACCCACGACAAAATGCAACGTCGAGAAATTCTGTTTGTCGCACTGGCGCCGCCACGGTGTCGCAAAAACTGCGCTCTGCTTGTCTTGCTCTGATAATAATAATTATCATTATCGCTTGTAAATTGTCACTTCATTCTCCGTGTATTTTTGTTTGACCTTTTTCTCCGAGAGAAAGATTAAAACCGTTTATATTTCAATTTTTTACAATCACTTATAAACTTTTTCATCTGACATGAGTCTTCCTACGCTTAATTCAATTTGTGTCAGTTGCATTTTATTGAGTTTCAACTTTTCTGACCAATTTGTTGAAAAAAAAGTCATCGGGATGAAAAGCAATTTCAATTTTTGTTTTGAATAGTTATGAATTTAGCTTTGTGAATTGTTATTATTATTTTTCAAATTGGATTATTTTTTTATGTAGTTTTCGGCTGAGTAAGTTATCTTTTCTATGTAAAGAGAGGGTCTATGGAAATCATAGACGGGGGTTCGTGCGATTGTTAGACGAGTTCGTTGAACTAGCTCGGTAGACGTTATTGACACGCTCAGCCATGTCAAGTTATGGGAATTTGTATATACGTTCCGCATGTTATCCAGTATCAGTTGCATGCAAGCGAAGAAACTGTTCTCAACTAACAAACCAAACAAGACAATTCAATATTCTCAACTTGAACACAATTTTTAAAAAATTATCCTCTTCAGATTCATCGAATTAAGCTCATATTCAATTTAATTTCATTTCATATTTCAATTTAAACAATCTAAAAATAAAACACTCAAATTTCAAAAATTCTCCAAATTATATTTAAACGATTTTTTTAATTTATCAATTAAAAGCAATTGTTTTTTCATTAAAGTTTTTATTCTTAATCTTTTCAATTTGTAGTTAGAAATTAAAATTATCCAAACGACAGATTTTGGTTTTGATTTCAAAACAATCTCAATAATATTTTAAATATTATTTTAAAACATTAGGTAAAGTTGTTTTAATCAAAAACAATTGTTACTTTAAGTCACGGATATAACTTTTTTGAGTTTTTGTTTTGGTTTCGAAACAATCTCCATGATTGTTTAAATATTATTTAAAAACATCAGGAAAAATTTATTTTTATTGAAAACAACTGTTTTTTAAGTGCAGAAGATTTTCCCGGGCTTTTCAATTTGAGGTTAGAAATGCATTTGGTGTTTTTGTTTTGACTTCTCGTTGTTGCTAGAAAATAAAAATAAATGAACAGTTTAAGGTTGTAGTGACGTTCGCAAGAAGAAGAAAAAAAATTGGCAAGTGTCAGTGACCTTGCCTAACCAAAAAATGCGCTAGCTAGCATGTTTTAATCGATTCCCACGTAGATACAGCCCTGCATCAAAGTTCACTCCCATTTCCGAGGTCATGGACTCGAGCAATTTCTATTTGATTGCGTGCGCTGACGTCACGGACAAACATTCATACAAAAATACTACATATGGATTATTTTCGTCAACTGCGCTCGTGATTTTCAATTGAAAACTTTTTCGCGTTCTTTCAAGTCGTTTATCCTCCCCCGTTGCAATCAAACCGTTTGTCTTATTTTAATTCACTTTAAATCCTTTGTTGTTCTTTTTTTTTGCAACACATTTTCTCTTCAACTTCCACCGTTCGTATTTTTCCTCATTCTTTCCAACTTTGTTTCTTAATGAAAAAGAAAGTTTTCGCAGAAATCCAATAGTTGAGGTTAAACAGAACAAAGCGAGGTGTGTAGGAGACGGCTTAATGGAAACGACGAAGTCGATTTGTTTTCAAACGGCTTGCGGAATCGGTGCGCCAATTTGAAACTTTGCTCTTTCGCTCCAGTGCGATCTCTCATTTGAGCTATTTTCAGAAGGGGTTGAAAAATTTGCGCGTGGATCTTTGCCAATGATTTAAATGGTGGCCATAAGTGCCGAAGGAGAACGCAAAGAAGAAGCGAGAAGATGATCAATCGAGTGGCATTTCGTGCGATAATAAACATTTTTTTTTTTTGCAAAACGGTATGTTTTTGTTCTTGAATTGAAAAAAAGTGTTTATAAATTAAAAGGTTTTAGCATAAAGCTCCTCGGATCAATATAATCAATCATCGATGGTATCGAATGACGATGCGTCCACGCATGAATGATTTATAAAGTGTCGTCGGATTTAGTCGCGGATATTGGACTTTTTTTTTTCTGAAATCATGCCGATGTGCACGCGGCTAATAAATGATGCGGCCGTCGCGAATTTTTTGCCTGTGACGTAAGCCTCGCAGCGTCATTGATAGCGTATCGTCATCGTTGGGACGGTTTTCACGAAGAGGCTGGCTGAATCAACCTGCGCGATTACACGCGACACAAAAAGCCATCCAACCGAGCACAGGCGTTACGTTACGCGACTTTCGTCATTCCTCGGCACGCGCTACTAAAACTTATTGTTGGATTTGCGTATCCAACCGACTCAATTTTCTTTTTTTTTTTTTTTTTTGTATTATTTTAAAAACAATCGTTTCGTTATATCAGTTAAG
>JAAMPD010000956.1:0-32677 GCA_025266255.1 Trissolcus basalis
ACTCCTGTTCCAATCTCTTTCTATCATTTGTTTGCTCGTATTTTCCTCTCCCTGGGAGATTTCTTTGATTTATATGTATTACGAGTTATCACATGAAACGCGATATTCCACTGGTAAGCTCTCTCGCTGTCTGCTTACGCGAATCCGCAAATCAAAATTTTTTCTAACTCGATTCACTTAGGGTGTCAAATTGGTTATTTTCATAATGCATAGCTCTGTTTTCAGAATGGTAATGTTTGTGTTATTTTGTTGTTATATTTTTCAGTATTTAATTTCCGGAGAAAAATTTTTTGTTAACATATAATTTTTGAAGAAGAGAAAATTAGTTTCAAACTAGCAAATAATTATTATGAAAAAAAAAAGACTCGAATTAATTTTATTGCAATGAAGTTCATAACTCTGACCTTGAGATTGTTGTTTAGTAAATAAAGTATAGCATGTAATTAAATTATTTTGGTCAGTTTTGGTTTTTGTTTCACAATTTCAGTGAAAGAATTTAGTTTTATCAAAAAAGCTTGAAACTGTTCACAATAAAGAAACTAACAAAAAACACCAAGGTCACCTTCAGAACAAAACGCAACCATCAGTTTTAAAAAATCTTCCAGTTCTATGAGCAAGTATCGAATTTCAAATTGTATAAACTCTATACTTCAAGTTAAATTTGTACCTGTTCTTTTTTGTTTCATTTTCAAATAATTGTTATTATGTTTCTTGACGACCAAAAAGGTGAATAATGTTATTCAACCTTGTTTTGCGTGTTTAACAGAGCAAATTCACTTTCATGCGAGGGTGAGAAAATGCGGGCGAGCGAACACAAGTATCACACGAGACCGAAACTTCTCACGACATCTTGTGGCGGCGATCTTGAATAAAGACTCTTACCGACTGCGAGTGTGCTTACCGACGAAGCGCGGCGCCAGTATCGCGTTGGTAATCCACTACTTGGATCGTATTTTCTCGTACACGACAGTTTATTTGCGCGTACAGTGCTTGCAGACAAAGTCGATTGACGTTACATATTTGATGAAAAGAATCAGTTAAAAAAAGTGATATTTTGATAATTAAATAACCGTTATCATCATGGCTGATAACGAGCAGAAGGCGATGCAGTTGATGGCCGAGGCCGAGAAAAAAAAGACTTCCAAGGGCTTTTTCGGAGGTCTCTTTGGGTGAGTGAGTCTATTGATTAGCGAGATTTCGTCCACTGTCGTATTTGGCTACGACTTTGCAACTACCTGGCACTTGTTACGTGTCTCAGCATGCGTTTGCAACTCATATGTACATGACTTTCAAGATTTTTCTAATGTACCAAACAGAGAGACGTAAAAAATCAGCCTGACTGCTCGTATTTTTACTGATACCAAACTTGACACAAGTCAATGGCGGTCTGCTTGGTTCGCCTTACTTTTTTACTTGTCAATATGAGTGACACTTCTATGTTGTTTGCAAAGTGACTGATTGATTTTGAAACATCATTTCAAGATTATAAATAGAAAAACTAATGAGAATCGATTGACGGGTTGATTAATTGAAATGCAGATGAAATGATCAATAAAACACGGATTTCAGATATTTTCATGTTAATTTGAATGTTGACAAAAACAAAACAATCGGACAGCTTTTTGGTTTTCAACAATCAAAGGCTTTTGTGTTTTTTTATCATCACGTTGTAAATTAAGCACCTTGAACAACACACGTTTGGCACATTCTTTGACTTTGATTTTTTGATTTATTATTATTTTTAAACATTAGTCGTCATTTTGTTTGCATTCAATCTATCGCTATTATTTATTAGCTACAAACTGATTCATTGTTTAGATCTAATTTAGATAACACGTTGTAATTTAATACTTCCAATGTTTGCTTATAAAATTGGTATTTCTCAACATATGGAAAGTTTGTTTTTGAAAGCATAAAAAAAAAACTTTACCTTTACCAGGAATGCTATAAGAAATTAGGTTTTCTTATCTTCCAATTTCTCCACTTTTATAACAGTTCGAGCTATTTTTATCTTTTTAATGTAAAATTAATTATCATTACGTTGATTAATGGTCTTGAAAATCATCCCATTTTTTTACTTAATGTACCATTAAATCGTTCGAAGTAAATGAAAATTGAATATCTTTCATTACAGTGGGTTATTATATTTTTCAGGGGAAGCAAAGTGGAGGACGCAGTGGAATGTTATCAAAGAGCTGCAAACATGTTCAAAATGGCCAAGAAATGGGGCCAGGCTGGAAACGCCTTTTGTGAGGCTGCCCAACTGCACGCCAAGGCTGGAAGCCGACATGATGCTGCCACCAACTACGTGGACGGTGCAAATTGTTATAAAAAATCTGACCCCAATGGTATGACTAATTAGTAGTATCATCAATTGAATGTCAATCTTGAAATTTGATTTATTTTATTGATGCAATTGTTGAAATCAAAATTTTATTCATACCTTTAATTTGTGATATTTTGTCGTTACAGAGGCGGTCAATTGCTTACTGAAAGCCATCGAGATTTACACAGACATGGGCAGGTTTACCATGGCCGCCAAGTTGCACCAAAGTATAGCTGAGATGTACGAAACCGAGTCCATAGACCTGGAAAGGGCTGTGCAAAATTACGAACAAGCTGCCGACTACTTTCGCGGCGAGGAGAGCAATTCCTCTGCGAATAAATGTTTGTTAAAAGTCGCTCAGTACGCGGCTCATCTTGAAAATTACGAGAAGGCTATCAGCATTTACGAACAGGTACTATTATCTCCATTGATTAATTTTTTTAAGACGACTTCTTATCGATAATCGTTTTAAATTTTATATTAAATTAAATATTTTCGTTCCAGGTCGCCATGTCTTCGTTAGAGAGCGCACTGCTGAAATATAGCGCTAAAGAATACTTCTTCCGTGCTGCACTCTGTCATCTTTGCGTTGATAGTTTAAATGCGCAACATGCCATAGAACGATACGTCCAGCAATACCCAGCTTTCCAAGATTCTAGGGAATATAAACTCATTAAGGTTTGTAAACTGAAAAAAAAGAAAAATATTAATCAAATTTTTATTTAAAAGTTTGAGGAAATTTGAGTAATTGTGTTTGAACGTTTTGTTGTAGACTCTCGTAGAACATTTGGAAGACAACAACAGCGACGGATTCTCCGAGGCTGTGAAAGAGTACGACTCGATCTCGCGGCTGGACCAATGGTACACCACAATATTGTTACGCATAAAGAAACAAGTCAACGACAACCCGGATTTGCGCTGATTGTTCAGCGCTGCGATGTGGTACATTCCAGTTCGAGTGTCATTTTCACTATATCCCCTTCTAATTCTCCACGCGTGCATACACCCTCTCAACCGATACTTTAATCTTGACACACCTCGCAAGTTAGCTTACTCTTCGTAGCATTTGATGGCGCCGATGCCGTTGCGACGCATATTAACAGTTCATTATTATAAATCAAAGAAAGGAACAACATTTCGTAATTAGATTGTCAAATGAACGTGCGGCCTCTTTTGCAACTGAGTAAATTCAATTGACGGGGAAAATTCGAGACTATTGTTTGTGATTAGAAAATTGCAATTTCTGTCATGAGTTGTTACGGGATTTCTGTGAAATATAAATATATATCATGGCAATTTTTTCTTAAGAAATTAAAAGTTAAAATCGTTTCAGAGATGCGTAGCTTTTGGTTACTCAATTAGGCAAAAACTATATCACGTGAAAGTATGATTAGCGAGGTTCACCCCGTTGAAAATGTAGTCGATGATGATGTATTAACTAACGTAATCACTGTTACAACTTATTAGCACTTACATGATGTTTGTTTATAAAACAGCGTTGATTTGTATAATTAGATCCAAGCTTATTTATTACCATTGTTATTCGCGAAGGAAATAAAACAAGACAAACAATATCTATTTCCCCCATCCGCTTTTAAAAGCGACTAGTATAATGAGGTATACATAATCATTAAAGAAACAAACAAAAATTAAGTCAGTGTAACGCAGGAATAAATGACTGTGCTTTTCCGTTTGTTAATGAATTAATGAATTATCATTTACCAGTTTGATATGAATTGTTAACGTCTGAATGTTTCAATTGTTTTCCTTTTTTCTCTCTCTAAAATCTGTATGTCTGATGTACATTTTTTAACAGCTCCAATTTAGTTTCTTCATTTATGTTTTAATTTTGTACAATGGAACGACACAGGATAAAATTTAGTATGCAGTTTTTGAGTGCTAACAAATTTGATTTACCATGCTTTTGTTAATAAAAATGAAACGCTGGTTCAGCGGTGAAATTCAATTTCATTGGTGAGGTAGTAGTTTATTTTGTAAAGCAAAGAAACGTGTGTCAGGCAGTTAATATAAAAGAAACAGCTAGCTAATTCTATTTTTTTAACATCGTTGTAATGAGTTTGTTTTTATTGTTAAATGTTTATAGATTTTATATTTTCTTGGTGTTTTAGATGGATTTTTTTCTTTGTATAAAATGTTTTTGAGTGCAATACTCGAACATTTAACTGTATGTTCCACATTTACTCTTTTGATTTGTAACATACAGTCGAAGAAATGAGTTTGAACAAAAGTTGTCGTCAATTGTGTAACGAAAATAAAAGGAAATAATTTATGCTATATAATGACACTTGTATAATAACTATTATTATTACTAATTAATGAAATAAACCAGTCGATAAACGTTCAATAAAAATGACGGTTTTCTTTATTACTAAACGTACCTGACAATCAATTGACTTTTTGATCTAAAAAAATCATGTCATAGAGTTTCAATTTTTTTCAAACTACATTCAAGTCATTTATTTCGAAATAGTAAACCAACGAAAACACGCATAAGACTTGTAACTTACAATCAAACTTATAACATCCATCTCTGAAAGTATTGGCGATACAAAAAGTTAACTTAAATCTTATTTCTTAATCGTTCTCAATTTTCTTATATTTTTTCGTTCTCGTGTTTTCGTGTTCGTTTGGACTCGGAGTCACAAGACTCCTCTTTCGTTTAATCCCAGAATCTGATGAGTCGTTGCTGATACTCGCGGCCGTTCTGGTTTCTCTTCTAAACGAAGGTTCCACAGTTACCTGAACCAAAATCTGAAACAACAAGTGGTTCCCAGTGCAATAATTATAATAACATAATCTCACCTCAGAATAACAAAGACAAACCTGCATTTGTTCCAAGCATTCCTCCTGCATGGAAACCGCCATTCGATAGAAAACAGTATTATTTTTGTTGTACATCATAGCATTTTGGAACATTAGCATGACGTCCCGTTTGAAATGGTCGGTTGTTCTGATGGTACCATTCTCGATATTTTTCTTGATTGTCGACAGGTCCATAGGCCTAAATATTACCGAATGATATCCCGGAGCTTGTTCCTCGGTAATCGGTTTCAGGAACACAGAAGCGAACCGATGAGTTGCAAGACGATTGTAAACCAGCATCACAGCCTTCTTCCAAGTTCTATAATCCGCCCCCTCGTTCTCTTCACTCTCCATCTCCGTGTCAACGACTGCTTGTTTCTTCGAATAGGTCTTGACTGCTTTGCCAACGTTGACCTTGTTGATGGAAGGCTCCTCGTCAAAGAACTCCTCGCTCCTCGATTCCTCACACGCCTCTGCAGGTTCTTTTTTAATTTCAGCAACAGGTTTAACCTCAGGTTCTTCTTCAACTTCCGGTTTCTCTTCCTCTTCTTGTTTAACTACTTCTTTAACTACTTCTTTAACTACTTCTGGTTTCTTAGGTTCCTTAGGTTCCTCCTGTTTCGTCTCCTTCGTGGAAGGTTCTTTGCTCGCAGTCTTAATCTCAGGCTCAGTTTTCGGAACTTCAGTTTCCATCTTGGATTCCTCGGGGTTCGTCTTTGCCTCCTCTTTAGCAGGTTCTGGTTCCTTGATAACGTTCTCTTCATTTGCAACTTCTTCTGGGACTTCTGTTTCCATCTTGCTAGACTCTTGAACCTCTTCTTTGACTTCTGGTTTTATCACTTCTGGTTCTTCTGCTTCTTTCTCTTCAACCTTGATCACAACAGGTTCTTCTTCCTCAACAGGTTCTGGTTTTTTGTTTTCTTCTGGTTCAACAGCAACAGTTTCAGCAACAATTTCTATTGACTGATTTTCCTCATCTGGAATCTCGATTTCTTCTTTAGCCACTGGTTCTTCAGTTTTTGTAGTCGATTCTGGACCAACTTGGTCAGTTGAAGAAACCACTTCCGGTTCGTCAACTTGAACGTCGGATTTTGTTTCAATTTTCGCAGGAATCTCGTCTTTACTGACAGCCTCTACGCTTTCCTCTTCAAGTTCTAATTTCAATTCGATCTCTGGCTCAGAGACGACGCTATCAATAACTTTGTCCTCAACCTTTTCTTCTTGTTCAGCAACAACCACAGGTTCTACTAATTCGTTGCTACACTCTTCAGATTTGGTTTCGACAACAAGTTTTTCCACTTGAATCTCTTCCTTTACCTCACAAGGAACCAACAAATCTGTCGTTTCTTGCAGACTGACAACAGCAGGTTCAGGAACTTCAACCTGACTTTTTTCTAGTAACAGTTCAGGTTTGACTGAATCTTCTTCGTCCAACTTCGGTTCCATTTCCGTTGCAATTGTTCCAATGATGTCCGCAATATTCGAAGTGGAATTAATATCCTCGATCGGCATGGCCGGAATATTCGGAATGACAGTATCTGCAATGGGATCAGTTTTCACTAACGGCTGAGTAAGGATCATCTCCTGAGTCTGGGGCACAGTGAGACTATCAATAACCCGGGTGGCCGCGTCCAAAGCCTGAGGACTGGCAGTGATCTCTTCCTTGATGAGCTCCTCGATATCACCAATGAATTCATTCATTTCATCCTTATCCATGACATTCGGAATGATATCTTTCGGAATAATATTATCGATCTGGTTGATAATCTGAACCATACTATCAGTCACTGGAATATTCGACATCGCAGGGATCTGGAGGGATTCCAAAGTTTGATCCACAGCGATCTCCGCTGCCGCAGGGAGATCTGCCAATGGAGCTGCAGCTGGAGGCGCTTCCGTCGTACTGTGACTGGGGAACGACTGGGAATGAACCGGCAGAGTATTTTGAAGCTGCATCTGGGCGAGGTTCGTTCGTTGGATGTTCGTTGGTATCTCAAGTAACATAGACAGAGTGGGTGCGCCAACAGAGGGTCTCTCGTGGCTCGCACTTGAGACTCCAGACGAGACCAGCTGGTGCAACTGGGGCGAAACCGTCTGACTAATCTGTGAAGTGGGGATCTTGGGACTGGAGCCGAGCAGGCTGGCGATCGTCGGAGAGGTCACCTGCGACGACGAGATTGGTACCTGCATCTGAGTTGTCGGACTAGGAGACTTGAGCAAACTTGTGAGCAGGGGTGACCTGCCTCCACCCTGCTTCTTTTTGTCTTCGTCCTCAGCGTCTGTACCTGACGGCTCTTGCATCTCCGGCACCAGCTCAGACTTGCGAGGCACATTAAGACTCGCCATCTGGGGTTGCAGGTCCTTCTTCTGCTGGCGCTTAACCAGCCAGGCAGCGTACAACTTATTGCGCTGCTCCTGCTCGCGCTCCTCCTGCTCGATCTGCTGCCACATTTTATGCAACTTGTCATCCTTGATCGCGCCAGAACGCAGGGCGTTAAGTTCGGTCTTTAGTCTGAGATACTCTTCTCGCTGAGACGATAAAAATTGTTTTAACTCGGCAATGCGCTCCTGACTCAACCGACGAACTATAGACTCGTTGGACGTTTCTATGCTCTCGCGTTTTTTGCGCTTTGGAGTGTCCGTGGATTCGAGCAGCTGCGAATACTGTTGGGCGCAACATTTTGGCGAGTACCAATCAATGGGTTTCAGCTGGTCTTTGTCAACGAACTGTTTCAAAGAACGAGAAACGCTGATCCAGTTTTGGTCACCGGATTTCAGCACACTTGAAGCTAAGCACAGCTGTTCTCGTATCGTCCAGTTGTCTAGCACGGGACGTTTGAGTTTTAGTCCTAAAAAAATCGTGGTGGATGAAAAATGACCGGGAATGCAAATAGTGGAATGGGTTATAATGATTTTATAATTTAAATTTGTGATAAATGTTCTTTATTTTAAATATTGCATAACATTTTTAAACTTTTTTTTTTTTGTATTTTTCCATTGTGTTTGAGTATCTTTATTACTACCAGAAAAACATAACCTCAAAACACAATTTTTTGACACACAACGATTACTGTTAACAGACAAATGTTTCACAAAAATGAAATTCATCTTTGTGAATTAGACCAATAGATGGTACAAAACATTTTGTGGGACAATTTTGAAAAATTGGAATTATAAATTTATTGATAATACTTACGGTCTTGCACCGACATGACTACAAATATTGATAAACTGTCAGTATTGTTCAAAACATGATGTTCTCAAAAAAAACAAAAACATCATTGACGTTCACAGTTTAATTTTTTTTCGTCAATTTGCATTTTTGTTTACAAACAATTGATACAGTTTGATTTCTTCGGTAATGTTTATGGCTCGAAATTCTCAACTTGACACGGCGTCGGCGCATCAGACATGACGCACAACAGACAGAGAAAAATCGTAAACAAAGATAGAAATACTCCAAGTATTTTCGGGTTCCAAAACTTTGCAGCTTGTTATTTTGTTATTTTTTCGATAGATTCAACACTTAACATTTTAAATAAAATATTTAAAACCGCGATATTTTTCAAATTACAACTGTTGGTGACGATATAAAAGTGTTTTTTGCGTATCTTTGACAGACGTATTGTTGTTTCAAGAACAGATTAAACAGCTGATTGTTGATGCTGCCCTCTACGATAATTAATGTTGCTACGAGTTGCGAAAAAATCGCAGCAGTCGTCATTTTCAAGGAACGATTCTTTGTCATTAAATTCTTTTAAATTTTTCACTATCCAAACAACTATAAAATGTAACACACATACATTCCTCGTCGATTGCCATGTCAAGATTTGATGAGTGCTCTGCGTTGTAACGAAGTGCTGAGACACGAAATATAAAATAAGTTTTAATAGGTAAGGTTATAAGTGCAATTGACAGCCGAGAACTTTTGTTCTCTCGTAAAACAAAGTTTACATAAGAATTATTGTTGTCAAATGAGTTGCCAACATTTTGTAACCCTTTTTTACTTTTGATCACACTTTCATAACGATTGTGACAAATCGATTATTTTACACTTTGCAAAATTCTTTATTTTGCAATTCATCAAAAATTTACTTTTCCAATAAAAAGATTCTAATTTTGTTATCCCCTTTGATGATAGGGCTTCCAATGTAAACAAAGAATTCAAACAACCATTGTGAATTTCAATTATGTTTGCTCAGATAAAAATTCGATTTTTCTCATTAAGGGTAATGCATTTTTTAATCGTTTCAGATATCATTAAAGAAGGTTGTAAATATTTTAAAAGACAACAGATTTTCTATGTATGACGAAGCCGAACGTCCAGAAGTATCTCGATTTAATTGGTAAGTGGGACAATTAAATGACTGACCAAAGAAAAAAAAAGTCTTAAAAAAGTATAGCTTGGAGTTGAAAGTAGAATAAACTGCTCTAAAACCAGTAAAAACACGTATCACAAAACATGCACACGGTCCTTCATATCGTCGACGCCAATTGTCAATAATAAATAGTTCTAATCGAGTCCAAAAGCTTTGTCATTGAGATGAGATGAACTCCTGGCTGCCTGATCCAAGAACTTGGTTGACTTTCGATTCAGGCTCCTTAGTGGTAATTTCATTCTTTTTCTTATTATTTTAAACACGTTTTTCATTTTATTTAACCACAGACAGTTCATTCATTTTTTATTTTTATTTTTTTATATCAACCGTAATTTATTTCAAGCCAACAGAATTTTATTTCGTTTTTTTTTATCATCAATATCAATACATTTCTTGGAACGGTTGAGATAAAATTCTACTGAAATCAAATGTGTGTTGGGCAATTTAGTTGGTATTCAAGCTTCAAGAGAAATTCATTGCCAATATAATTGTCAAAGAAAAATTGAAAAAAATGATTGATTGAAGTTTATTATGTTACAAATGAAATTATGAATTGTAAGATGACCTTTTGAACCATGTTGAACTAATGATGAATTTCAAAAATTAGTGGGGTAAATAGAGGTACACTCGTTAGGAGTTACAGGCATGTGTCGACAAATGGAGAAAATCGCAGACATCAGTTTGCGTTGCTCAAGAATCGATCACAGGACATTGTGCACCGGCTTGAGCATCGATTCCATGAGGTAACTTGATCCCCCTCGATGTTCGGGCATTGTTTTTTCTGCACGCTCAGTCCTTTTTGATATATATCGTTACTCGTTATTTTTGATTCCGCCTAGTTTGAGCTGTCACCCACTTTTTTATGTGTTTTGTATTTTGATAGTAACTGTTATTGTACCTTTAATAGTTTTTGAGTGAAAATTAGTCGTTGTAAAAAGAAATTTTGATTTTCGTTTAGCCGAAACTATTAAGTTGGCGATTTACCGATTTTTAATTTCCGTTCAAAGTGAAAAATGATGATCATTTTCATTTTTTAATTTGTTGAATTTGAAAAACAAGTCTCTCCAGTTTATATTAATTAAAAAACGATTCAATATCAGTTTATCTGAAAGTTCAGAAGTAAAAGTCAAAGAAAAATCGTGTTATAAATAAGTTTAGAATTTTTTTTTTTTTTCAAAATCGATTTTTTAATTGAAATAAATGATAGCTTTTTAAATAGCAGTCTTCTATTACTAACAATCGCTTCAATATTTTCCAATCTATCTTATCACAAGTCCGAGATATAAATGACTAAGCAAGAGAAAACGCGAATTATCTCTCTTTTCTGAATGTCCGTCTTTGTCACCGACGTAAAATGAAATTGACCAGTCGCAATAAAACCAATCGAGCCACTAAAGCTCCGAAAAGTCATGCTTTCCCCGACATAAACAGAAATCATATACACAAAGCCATGTTTCTCATTTTGGTCAAAGTTTAGTGACCAGCATTAGTACGTCCACTTTCAATTTCAAAATGACTCATTTGTGCCGGTGAAAAGTTTAAATTTGGATATCGTGGTGATCTATCACGTGGTGGTTTTAACAAAGTGCTAGGTCGGATTAACTGATATTATGAGAGTTGCTCCCGACGCGGATCTGGTCTCGCAGAATTATACTAGAGAGAATACACGCTTGTTACAAACGCGAAATGGTGTTGGTGTTAGTTCAACCTCTTTGCCTTCATTGATTCCTAACGTCCACAACTACGGATCTTTTATTTCTTATCAGCAAGTTAGATCGCTTTGGAATTGGAATCGACAGGTAAATTTGAATTTAAAAAACAACTCTATTGAAGAAGAATGAAAAATAAATTTGCAATAACAATTTCAAATCAAGATCTTAAATAAAATCAAGCAATTATTTCTTTTTCTGTTTTAAACAAACTTTTTTCAAATAAGACATTTTGTTGCAAAAAGAAATTTTTTCGCGTTAATAAATCTCAACTGTTTAATTAGTTTAGAAACAATTAATTGATTTATCAATTGTTTGTCGTTAATTGGTTTCGATTAACTTGGTTTTAATTAAAATGATTATACTTATCAACTTTGAACAATTAATATGCCTTGATTACAATCGAATTTGTTATAAATTACTTTTCAAAAAATAACTATGTCAATTATGACAAGTTTCAGCTACAAGTCATTTGAATTCAATGTAACCAATAAAAGTGGTACGAGGTAAAAAAAAAAAAACGTTCGAGACACAAACTTAAACACTGACTTGAGTTTCTTACAGAAGTTTTCATGAATTACACATGAATTTTAACAAAAAGATCCGCGTGCTGTTATTGCAAAATTATAATTTTTAAAAATGTTTATCGACTCAAAACATAAGAAATGGTTGCAAAGAACAATGGCGTAATTATTCACTTACAAACATGAGCAATAATGTCAGATTTTTTACGAGCTGGTTTTTTACAACTTTTGAAAATCCTTTAATCTTTTTTCGCTATTTCTGTCCGTCGTTTCAAACACACACACAAATGTAGAAAATTTGATATTTATCTTAATATGCTGAAAAAAAGGGAATACAAAAAAAACGGAAAAGTTAAAGAAAATGAAATAATTATCGATTGAATGAATTTATAATATTTTTAAGTATTTTTTAACGCAAAATGAATATTGAAAATGGGACAAAAGCGTTTTACAAGAAAAGAGAAAATATATTGAATCACTCCGACACTTAACGACGCCAATTTCCTTGTTCTGTAACTCACAATTGAAATTATTTAGCGGAAGCACAATCTGCCGTCAGATCAAGCGAAATGTCTCATCGTTCAGTATCAAGTCACAAGTTCTAATCGCACTAGTCGAAGTTTAGTTTCGGGTTGGAAGCGTCGACCTACACATTTATCAATCCGTTCCCGATAACATTAAAAATAGTACTGTAAACAAGATCCGTTGCATCATTATCAGTCAGGCAGGATTTAAATTCAAAAGCGCATTATTACATAAAATACAAATATTTATAAGACCTGAAACTGTTTCATTGAATAATCGCAAACAATCAGAAACCACGCTCGCGTGCAATTATAAATCTCGTGCGAGGCATCTTGTTGAGCCAAGTGCTCGGATGACAGCTCAGCGGCAGCACAGTCTACGATGTCCTCGCAAAACACTATTAAGATGCTGCGCTTCAGGAGTACGAGCAGGGTCTGTATTCGCAGCTCTAAGCTCACGCTTTTTTCTTCTCCAATCATCATTATCAGCTCTCACCTTTTTTTTTTTCTCTCATTTTCAAAACTCACCTGGATATCACAACACCAAGGTTACACTTTGGCTAACCCGAAACAAAAAAGTGCGCTTTTATCTTTATTTCAGCGATAACGATATCAGACAATACAGAAAATGAACAATGAAAAGTCAGGCTGGAAAGTCACGGCATGGCAAGATAACGTCGTCGTACTTCCGCCGGAGCGTTGACGAGGATGATTCGGAGCAAAGGAGCCAAGATGAGCCGACCCCAAGTACCACCACCTCGGAGCCGGCTGAAGATCCGAAGAGGAAAAGTCAGATCAGCAGAAAGATTTCTCTGTCGATGGTCGAGATCGATCCTACCGACGGCCAGAAAAAAGAAACCAGCGGCGAGACAAAGGTCAACAGGAGGATGACCCTGCCGGTCATCAATGTCAAAAGTGCCTCGATCAGTTTAGAAAAAGAGGACGAGGAGGAGAAGGGCGCTGGGAATTTTGATTTCAGGCGATCAAGTGTGACGAATGTTGCGATCGGCTGCTCCATCACGCCGAGCCTGGCTGGGATCTTCCCGCAAGTGCCGGACCTGGCGGAGTTCAAACGAAGCGCGACCGAGAGTAACCTGTTGATGAAGGGGGAGGGCCTGGAGAAACGCAGGGGAAGTCGCTGGGCGGCTTCGAAACTGCCTTTTCTGAACATACAGATCCCCGAGGACAGACAGGTCGACTGGTCATCCAACAGGGACACTTCATCGTCGCCGTACGACCAGCGATTGTTCCCCCAATATCATCAGCACTACTATGCCCTACCTCACATACCGCATATTCACGTACCCTCGTTTAACTTCACGCCCTCTGACGGCTTCGGCCGCAAATTCAGTTTCGGCATTAGAAGACACTCTCACGCGGTTAGTCACCAATGTTGGATCCAATTTGTGTGCAGCGCTCATTTTGTCACCTGCTAAACACGCTTTTTTGGTAATTTTTGCTGTTTGACTGATAACCCACCTGAACTTGCAGATTTTCAGGCATTCAAACATGCTTTCGCTGTTTTCAAGACAGGAGATACTTTTTTTTTGCCAGCTGGCAGATGGAATTGGAGGAGTAACTTGAAACTCACCTGAATGAGGCTTGAGGTTGTGCAGTTAACTGATGCACCTCCGAGGTTTCGGATGAAGTCTTCAATTTTATTTTGAGTTAAAATCAAGAGGGGATAAATTGTTTGAACTTTCAGTCCGGATGAAAATCAATAGAAAAATGTTGCACAGTGCCAAAAGATTGTTGTACGCGGCTTTGTTTAAAACTGATTTTGTTTATCTAGTTTATAGTAAGTTGACGAATATCTGACAGGATATAACAACAAGTTGATGTTCATGAATGGCTTTCGATTGCATAACAGAGAGTTAATTTGAATTAAAATTCAACGAAATGTGTTTCAAGTACCGATTGAATTTTAATTCTCCGCCGCTTACAATGTTTATTTGACTGCTTTGTAAGAATTTTGAGCGAGATTATCATTATGAATGTTATCGTGAAATGTGTCATGAACATTTTATGGTAGGTAAACAAGACGAAAAAAAAAAAAATTGTGTATGCGCATGAACTGATTAATTTCATTATAGATCTTCGTTTTGAGCATTCAAAACTTTGCCCCAAGGGAAGTATAAGTTTCAAATTAATCCGCGATGCTCCTCCAGTGTTGTAAATATTTGACTTAGATTGAACATTGTTAAATGATTAGTTTCACAAACATAGCTATAGTGTACAGAACATGATCAAGTTTTATTACAACAGTGGGACATTTTATTGTATGTAGTTATGATTGCCGTTTGTACAGCAATCAGAGGATATTGAGGATCAGCCCGTTTATTTGATGTCTGCAAAACTTTTTTCGTTGTTGATGACTCAGAAAAGGACATTTGTGTCTGGCAAAATTAGAAGCCATTCAAAAAAATATATTGACAATTTTTTTGACAAAATAAAACTTGAAAATTTGATTTGAATAAAAATTTCCAAACTCTCAAAATCGATTCTACATTTTGCTGTATTATAAAATGTTCTTTTGCAATAATTATCATAAGATTAAGAAAAAAAAAAAGAGAGAAAAACGTCGATCAGCAAGATTCAACAGATTCATTTTGTTTCCAGACATTGCATCGGACCGAATCGATGATATCATTGTGTTACCGCACACTTGTCAACTATATCAGTGAAGACAACCTTGCGGGTCTTAACAGTTTCCTTGAAGCAAAACGAATACAAATTGATGACCGAGATGAGGTGAAATAGAATTTTTTTTCTAGAATTGTAAGAGAACTGTAATTTTATTTCTTTCTTGCTAAATAATTAAGTTTGTTTGTTTTCAGAATGGTAGCACAGCACTCATCTATGCCGCGTCTAAAGGAAAACTCCGATTCGTTCGTGAGCTTATCAATCATGGAGCCGATGTCAATGCGGAGGACGCGGTGAGTTCAGCTTTAATATTTGTGACGCAAAGAAATTTGACGTTGCTTCGTTAAAATCCCCTTTCCTTGTTCTGGACAAGCGCTAGTTTATGTAACTGACAATCGGGAACAATTTGCTGGGAATGCAATTTAATTGAACGCTTTATTCATAGGACAACTGGACAGCTCTGCTGGTCGCGGCGAAAGAGGGTTTTACGGACATCTGCTTGGAATTACTCGAGCATAATGCCGATATTGAACATCGAGATGTCGTAAGTTTCTGATTCCATTAATTTTGCAAACGAGATTCAGATCAAAGTTGAATTTACAATTTTGTTCGATTTGACAAGAATTTTGTATTTTTTTAAATTGTTTTTATATTTGTTATTACTATTTTCAGAAATTTTGATGGTACATTTGTTTCAGGGAGGATGGTCAGCTCTCATGTGGGCGACATACAAAGGTCGAACACCTACGGTGACGCTGCTGTTATCAAGGGGAGCTGAAGTAAACGCTCAAGGCAACTACCACATTTCCTCTCTGCTTTGGGCATCTGGCAGAGGCTATGCAGAAATTGTTAAGGAACTTCTTGCTCATGGTGCTAAAGTCAATATAGTAGACAAGGTAATAGAGTATCATATTAAGGTGTTAATTAGTCGGTTCAAATAATCGTGGAAGGAACAATCAATTCTAATTATGAATTAAAATATTAATGACAGAATTAAAATCAAATAAAAATTTTAAATCAAAATAATGGTGAAAGAAATAATTAATGTATTGATTTTATTGCAGTATGGAACAACAGCTCTTGTGTGGGCTGCTAGGAAGGGCAATGTTGAAATTGTGGATACTCTCCTAAAGGCTGGAGCTACGGTGGATACAGCTGGGATGGTAAAATTATTTTTCACGTGACTTATTTATGTCAAATTTTTCATGAAGGAGATACATGAAGATTATTTATGTTTCGTCTTATGTGATTAGTATTCCTGGACACCTCTTATCGTCGGCGCCCTGGGCAACCACGTGGAGGTAGTGACACTGTTACTGGAATACAAACCAAATGTCAATGCACTCGATAAGGACGGGTGTACTGCCTTAGCAATAGCCTGTCGCGATGGCTACCACGAAATCGCAAACGCTCTCCTTAACGCTGGTGCTTACATCAATATTCAAGACAAATCAGGTGATACTAACTTAATACACGCCGTCAAAAGCGGTTACAGAGGAATTGTGGAATTGCTTTTAAAAAAGTATGCAGATGTCGACATTGCTGGCAAGGTACAACAGTTTTTCCCCAAAAAATATAAACTGAAATTATTCTGTTGAATTTCACGCAATTTTTTCATTACAGGACAAAAAAACAGCCATTTACAACGCAGTGGAAAAAAACAATGTGCCAATAGTTAAATTACTTCTAAATTCGAACCCTGACTTGGAGATTGCAACGAAAGACGGAGACACGCCTTTATTACGAGCAGTTAGATCCCGTAATGCTGAAGTGGTGCAATTACTATTGGACAAAAAAGCCAAGGTTAATGCTACGGATAAAAAGGGTGACACGGTGCTGCACATCGCTATGCGTGCTAGATCCAAGGCCATTGTGGAGATCCTGTTAAGAAATCCGAAAAATAGTCAACTGTTATATCGGCCTAATAAACAGGGCGAAACACCTTATAATATTGATGTCAACCATCCAAAAACTATCATAGGCCAAATTTATGGTGCACGTGAGTAAATTTGAGAAATTGAAATTTTTTTTTATATACTTTTTAAATGCAGAGGTATAATCTTTTGAATAATTCTAGGACGATTGAATACCAATGAGGATAATGAAAATATGCTTGGCTACGATCTTTACAGTAGTTCACTGGCAGATATTCTCAGTGAACCTTCACTTTCTACTCCGATAACAGTTGGGCTTTATGCAAAATGGGGTTCTGGAAAATCATTCCTGTTACAAAAGTTACGAGGTGAAAATTTTGTCTTGGTGATAAGGGGTACTTTTAATTGGAAATTAGCAAATAATAAAAGTATTTAATTCGATGTTTCAGATGAAATGAAGAATTTCGCTCGTCACTCTGTAGACCCGACGTTCAAATTTTCATCCCTGCTGTTCATAGTTATCGTTCATATTGCTCTATTAGTTGGAGTCACCATGGGTTTAGCTGTTCAGTCGTGGGTCACAGGCCTTGTTACAGGACTTAGTTTAGTTATCATTACTTATGTGATCCTAGCTCTTATTTGGTACGCTTATAAAAGGTAAAAAAATGTTTTTTCAATAATTAATTTTATATTTTATTGTTTTTTAAAAGTGTATTTAATTTTCATGAATGTATTTACAGATACGATTGGGAGTGGCCTTACATGTTCACAGTTGCCCTCACAACAAAGCTTAATTCGCTCAAATTATTGCTACAAGTAATATTTTGTCACCCTCCCGGAAATGTCACCGAGACCGTGAATATTCAGCCGATAAAGTTCTATTTTACTGATCAAACGAGAGTGGGAACAACGACGGGCGGAGAAAACGCAATTGTTCAAATGATAGGGTCGCTTTATGATTCGATAGAAACTGAGTTCGGGTCATTGGCCACTCGCCTATATCGAGCCTTCCGACCGAAAGTCGCGAAAACCACTACCTCGTGGAAATGGCGACACCTGTGTTGCCTTCCATACGTAGTTATCTTTGAATTTTGTCTGTGCAGTTTTCTAATTGGAATTTCTGTACTTACCGTTTACTTCATCGAATTACCAAATGAAACGTAAGACGATTATTTGCGAATGTATACTTTTGTAAAAGCAGAATATTTGAATTGTTTTGTATTTTTGAATAATTTTGTAATCAATTTTTCAGGAAGGTGATTGAACAAGTGACTGCACACATAATTATGATCACGGTTGCTTTAGTTATAGCTATAAGTATAATAGCTAATTTGTACACGTGGAGTAGAACCCTCAAAGCTTTGGTGTTCTCGCAAAGGAGACATCTGCAACGCAGTATATCAAAACTTGAATCTTTAAAAAGTGAGGGTTTTATACAAACTTTGAGAGGCGAAGTACATCTGATGACTGAAATGGTACGCAAACGAGGTTTCTTGTTTTTTGTAATACCTTCAGTAGCAGTATCGTAATCAAAAGGAATTCGTTACAGATAAAGTGCCTTGACGGTTTTACATCCCAAAAAAGTAGACTAGTTGTAATAGTCGATGGCCTTGATAGTTGCGAGCAAGACAAAGTTCTGCTTGTTTTGGACGCGATACAAGCTCTATTCAGTAATAATGGATATCCTTTCGTTGTTATTTTAGCTATTGATCCTCACATCATTGCAAAGGTAAGATTTAATATCTGCAAATATTAAAGAAATTTACAAATTATTTTAACCAATTATATTCGATTTAAAGGCAGTTGAAGTGAACAGTCGTCGTCTTTTCACCGAATCAAACATCGGAGGCCATGATTATTTGAGAAACATGGTTCATCTACCCTTCTATCTGCAAAACAGTGGTCTAAGAAAAGTAAAGGTGGCTCAGCAAACGGCACAGACCAGTAAGAAAGGAAACTGGAACGAGGCAGAGGAAAGTGTTAACTATACGACTTCAAATGCATTGCATCAGTCAATATCCAATCGCAGACTGAGTACAGAATCAGGCATCATGATGACCAACAGCAACGAAAAACTCAAACCTCCTAGCAGAAAAGGCAGTCGCAAATTACGTCTCAGTGAATCTATTGCTAGTAGCATAGGGAGTAATCTGAATAGACTCACGGGTGCACACGACCTTAACAAGATGCTCCTCACTGATGATTATTTCAGTGATGTCAATCCAAGGAGCATGAGAAGGTTGATGAACGTTGTTTATGTTACAGGTAAATTGTTAAATTTGATACTCAATTTCTTAAATTAAAAGTTATTGTTTAATTGAGCGAGACTTTTTAATATCATTTTAAATTTCATTTTCAATTTCAGGCCGACTGTTGAAAGCATTCCAGATCGATTTCAATTGGTATCATTTAGCCAGTTGGATTAACATCACAGAACAGTGGCCTTTTCGTACTTCATGGATGATTTTGCATTATGACGTTTGTGAAGATACCTTGGACGACTTCATGTCATTAAAAAGCCTTTATGATAAGTATGTACTGAGCTAGATGAATTTACCTAATATTAGTTTTCGCAAGTTTACTGAATGGTATTGAATGGGTTTTTTTTTCAGAGTAAGACCACAAATACCTGTTTTGAAAGACGTTCAACCACTGTTAGAGATGGACCGAGACGAACGGAAATTAGATGTCTTTTTAACTTTTCACCGGTCGAGCTTATTAGTCAGTGATATGAAAATATTTTTGCCATTTACCATAAACTTGGATCCTTACATCAAGAAGAAGATCAAAGAGGAACAACAAAGCTTAGAAGAAGATGCAAACATGGCAATGTACAACACAGTGCCCTGGGCTCACATGGGTGATAGTTGGACACCAAACAGAGGTGTTCTGGTTTCCAAGTCGAGCAGGTTCCATCGAGCAGCAGCTGCCCATGTTCCAGCGGCGCCACCTCCAGTTTGGCCGTATCAGGCACCGTTTGATATGCGCTGGCCACATATGTTACCTGTCGAACCAATTCCTAAACCATTGTCTGCGACTACAACTTTACCGGTTGGTTAAATTTTTATTCGCAAGATGTATCATTTCAGAATTGATCGATTAATTTTGTATTTATTAATTGAATTTCTTATTTTACAGACCGAAATTCTGGAAATTAAACTTTCTATATTGACTGTTAATGGGCTGTGTGATTTACTGGATAAAATAGAAGATCTCAACCCCCAGATGCTATCAACTTACAAAGGCATCATCAGGGACAACAACATTAACGGAAAAGTACTTATGCACTGTGACTTACAAGAATTAAAAAATGTACTTCACATGTCTTTTGGCGACTGGGAGATTTTTCGCATGGTCATTGTTTCATTGCGAGAACAAGAGCTTACAAGCTTTACTACACATGAAGAAAATCTTCGTAGTGTAAGGTTTACCGTCGGATCTGATCAAAGAAAAGGTATTTTTCAGATATTTAACTGATATTTTCTAAGCTATAAAAGATGTATGAAGAATTTCATTAAACTTTTTTATTATAGACCTGTCAAGTCAGCCAAGTCAGCGAGTTCCTACTATTATAGAAAAAGATAAACTAACAACCAGGACACATACCGATTCAGCACCCAGAAGTAATCAAACAAAACATTCGATCATGGAAAAACAGGTAACAATGAAACCTTTTTTGTTTATACTGAACGCTTTATACTGAATTTGTTACTAAAATTTTAATTTAGTACTTAAGATTTAGCTAAACAATTTTATATACTAACATTTCACTCAATTTTTTTCGAAAAAATTCATTTAATTTTATTTTATCCCTTTTTATATTTTATTCTAAGAGCAAACACTTGTCGAAGTAATTTTACTATACCTAATGGGTTTTTTCTTTAATGTGACATTTTGGAAATAGTATCAGGTGAGTACTAATTCCTAAATTATAAATTAAAATAAAATGTTGATCTTTTGACTTTTTCGTTACAAGTGAATAGAAAAAGTGAAAAGATTAGAAACGTCTTATCTTATGAAATTTAAATAAAAATCTTAAAATATATTTGGATATTTTCTAGGTCACCCTCGAAGATCAGATGATATGTGGAGCACTACAAACGTTAAACGAAGAGGCTTGTGAGGACGTTTTGGATGTTCCGTCAACGTCGATGATACCCGACTCACATCCAGGTGAGACCACTTCTGTACCGCTTACACTGCCTTTGGTCATAGTTCAAGAAGCGCCCAAATCTGACCAGAGCCCTGACTCCGGTAACGAGTTTGCCTCAAACTTCTTATAAGTCAATAATCCTTCAACAATAAGGTTCCAGAAACACTCGAATAGTCTATCATTTTCAATTTTGAAGCAATGCACAAATGCTGCATTTCATATATTTTATGTAACAAATGAAACCAAATACATATGCATATATATTTATAAAGCAACGTAGCTTGCCCCAAAAACCGTGCCATTTTTTTGTATTCTTTTGAAACTCATTTTAATCGTTAAATGTACAAATTTATTTATTCTTATTTAAACTATTGTTTTCCTTTACCACAAACTGTGATCATTCGTATCACCAAAGATCGTACAAATTGCAGCACTTTGTCAAATGTAACTATCTATTGTATTTTAGCTTGTTTCACGTGACGATACAATGTAAATCGTATTATCACAAAAATTTGATGAAACAAAAAAAAACAAATGTAAAAAGCGTAATCCAAAGATGATATAGGAACAACCAATTTTAGACAAATTTGATTTTCATAATCAATGGAATGGAACTAGAGTTTGCATTCAGCATCGCTGCAATGAACAAGTAAACAAAGCTATTAATGAAGGAACGCAAAAACCAAAGATTGTATTGAAGCATGAGCCAGTTTTATAAGTCTGAGTAAATGATGCAAGTGATAGTTCTTAAGTCAGTATGATTTGCGTATACTGTTCAAATGATCCGACCAACATAGTGCAAGGTGTTGAATTCATAATTCTGTGATATTATCAGTGTTGATTAAATGCGAATTGTTACTGTACATTAATTATTTTTCTTGTCATTAGCCCTCTACCTCAGAATTAAGTCAGTATTTGTTCAACATATGCTTCTATCAACATTTACTTTGTCATACGCTAAAGATGATGAATACTAAAAAAATATATAACTGCGCTAATATTGTAATACGAATTTCAAGAGATTTCTCTTTCCTTTGAATGTTATTTTCTGACTGAATTCGTCCCAATAATTTTTGGTTTCATTCATGTACCATAAGTTATTAAAATTCATTAACGTTTCATAAAGTAAAGCAGAAAGTAAAAAACAAAAGTAATGTTGCTTACGGCTTAGTTGCGCATAATTCGAAAAGCATGTATTTGTGATTAACATAATGTAAAAGCCAGTAACAGCCCTTATAAAATTTAATTGCTGTAGATTGTATGAGAATTAATTTTATGTATCAATATCAGCTAACCAGAACTTACAAAACGACAGAAAACATATCTTGAGAATAATATCGAGAAGGACGAGCATTTTTTATCTTGCCTTATAAGGGAAGAATAATAAAATAAACTAGTTAATCATTCCCTCCTATTGGCGAATTTAATATTCACCATGAGAAAATAAAAATTAAAAGTCACATCTTTGCCCATCCTTAATTTTGTAATTTTGAGGATCTCGAAAGTCTCTTCTTTCACAGTTGATTTTTTTCTTTGATATATTCTCCTCCCAAATCCAAACCTATTGTATTTTTCGAATCTTTATCTATTTAAACAAATTGTTTTCAAAATCAGATAATGGATATTATGGATTATAGGTGTATTTTTTTATCCAAGACTAACAGTAAAAAGTAGAAAGCAGTCGTTCATAAAATGTTTCAACATTGTGTTCATGTTTTCAACTGCAAAAAAGCGTCAAATACCACTAAATTTTTCGTAAATTTTTTCTATTTTCACTTATATTCTAACAGAAGATTTTCTTTTAACATTTTTTGAGAATTTGGATTTAATTTTCTTTGATTCTAATTTAATTGAAAATATATAAAAAAGGATTTACAGTAAGGTAAGTTCTGATTAATTTTGAAAAATGTAGAGAAACTGAATGAATGCTTGCAAACTGGCTGTTGAAAAATGCTTCAAAAGAAAAAGAAAAAAAACTTGAGCTTGATTCCATTTTAGTTTGCTTAAATAACAAAATTATTAGTCTGTGAAAATAATTTTGCTACTTAACAAAGGCTTGACTCAGTACAGATGCTTTTTAGAGACTTCCTTTTCACAAAGTTTATCAAAGAAAAAGACTTTTCATGGCACTAACTTTAACCGTTGTTTCTGTCAGGTTTCTTAACTTTATTTCTGTGATTGCACATTACTAACTTGACTAACTCGTTTTGGGTAAAAACTTGACTATATTAGTTTCAATTTCTCGAAACGTTTTCACACTTTTTTAAATTTCTTTTCAACATTGTATCTCGTAGATGTTAGATATTTAAGAAAATAAAATCTCGGATGTCAGGGCAGGTCTTCAAGGAAATGTAGAGACCACGTTTTACTACGTTTCTTCCATCCGATATTACAATTTTCTCTTAATTTTTGGCTTTGTAAGATTATGCTCAGCACTTCGAAAATTATTTTGCCATAGTACAACAACAAGTTTTCGATTTTCAGGTGAACGAATCCGGTCGAGAACATCGAGTCTGTCTGCTGACACAGATTACATATTTTTGCATGCGAACCCAGAGCTTCACTGGGAAGGAGTGACTGTGGACCCTGACTTGAGCAGCGACGAAAGTTCCCAGGAGTCGATGCAATTTTTCTCCAGGACGAATTCGCAACTGAGTATCGTTTCAAATTTGTCTCATCAAAAAAAAGGACCAAGTCAGAGACGTTCCAGTTTGAAAGCAGGTTCTTTGCACACACAGTTGATGTCGCCTTCCGCGCTAAAATCGTTTGACGAGACGCGTCGCAGTACTCCATCTTTAGTTGTAAACAAACCCGACGACGACAATACTCAGTTGTCGAATTCAAACTTGAGTGAGGACGAGTCGACGCCTCTGGTTTCCGAGGTGTCCTCGCCCCAACACTCCAACACGGTCCAGAGCTTCTTTAGTGAAATTTATCCAAAAGGAGAGGGGCATTTTGAAAAAAGGAGCTCTGAGACAGAGTCGACCGGTAGAAATAAGTCTGATGATAGTTGGGATGACCCGGAAACGACAGTTTAGAATCGAAGTAGACCGTTATTATTTTAGACGAAGAGTATATTTTTCAATTCGTATAAATTATGAAACTTCATGATCGGTTTCATTTCAACGTGAATGAGAAGTATGATTTTGTAAGAATTTTTATCTAGCAATATTTATACGAATAATCATCGTAACATGTACATTGTCGGATGAGACTTTAATTTTCTGAAGATATTTCGACTGTGATTTTTTTTAATGCAATGACTGCTTGTCATCGAATTTGTATTTACCCTTTGTGTGATATTTTTCACTATTTGTTTGAATGAACTAAAAAATTGATTCAGTAATGGATCAAATGTTTTCCAATATTCAACTACAACAGATCATGACATTCTTATAAATGAAAAGATGGTAATACGAAATTCATTTCGACGAAGTTTTCTTTTTCGGGTGGAACTTGAATTATCATTTTTATTACTTTACCAGTTCTAATTTGACTTTGAATCATTTTTCATGCGATGATTGATTGTATGTAGAAAATGTAAAGTTTTGACGCAACGTAATACAAACAGTAAATATTGGAATCTTGACAATATTGAAATAAAACTCAGACAATATTTAATATTGTACATGCGCGAAAACAATAATTCTGCTACACGCAATTCGATATAAACATTTTTATATAATTAATTATTAATAGATCAAACGAACTTACCAAGTGAAGTTCGATTTAGATTATAACGGAGGCCTCGTCCGGATGAATAGATATTTAAATAATTGTAGTTTTGCCTCTGCACGTGTTTAGACAACACTATTAAAACGAACTCTACTTTTAGAGGAGTGTTGTCTAAATGCTTGCAGAGACGCGATTACAATTATTTATACATCTATTAATCCTGACGAGGCCTTCGTTATAATCATTTTCAGACTGAAGTTCTGTAGAAATCATTCATGAAATAAAAATTTAATATAATGATTCAAAAGTTACATGGCTTTGCTAATAACTTTTTTTGCAGCATTATGCGAATTGTATAGAATATGTATAAGTAAGAGTCAATTGTAATAAAATAACAATGTCTAAATTTGGTATTAAAACTTTTGTAATAAAACTGTACTTTACAAATATGTAATTGTGTTTCATTTCTAAATATTAGCAAGATTGAGATGTTGTACTATAATGACATGTTTATCTAAACTGTTAAGTACAGAAGTAAATGATTATAAAGTAATGAAGTAATAGAAGTAATCGTTACAAATGTATTAAAAACCAATTATCAAAATAGTTTTCATACTGGATACAAATAAGTGTTATTATATTCACGTTTAAAAAAAGAGGAAGCAATTTTGATACTACATTCGAGTTAAGTAACACTGTCAACTAGGTCAGCACATCGAAAAGTATGAGTTTCATTCAATGCAAATGTTCTCCGACACTTTTCTCGTACGCAAATATCTATTTCGGTCACTGGAAAAAGAACCACCGAATCAGTGTTCTTTTACCACTGAGAACGTAGTATAAGGACATGCTCTAGCTCACATATAAATATGTGAACTAGGTTTACTTTGTTTATCTTATGTGACTAAATGTTTGGTGTCTCGTTTTTGGCTTTCAGTAATGAAAGGCAATACTGATTCGGTGGTGTAATGAAATTTCAAAGTCACCTGTTAAATACGTCAAAAATTGTTAACTGATCTTACTCTGATCGCCGATTGTTTTTCTACCTTGAATTTTAAGATTTTTCACTGGTCTTCTTTTGTTCAATGATTTTACTGTAATTAAAGGATATTCTGTACAAGAAATAAGGAGATCGTTAACCTGAACAAATTTTTGAGAAAATTTAATTCCGGAAATTTGCAATGACGACGGAGCTCAATTTTGATTGTTTGGAGCACATTTTTGGGTTTCTAACACCCATCGAATGGATTCAAATATCTGAAGGTAAAATATTTCTTTAATATATTCAAGTTATTAATTTTAATTTTACACAATGCAATTTAGCACCTTTTTTATCAAATGTATATTAATAAATAATAATGTGTAAAATTTCAGTGAATCAATTATGGAAATTAGCAGCGTTGAAACAGTGGCAAAGAATTACTGAAATTAACTACGCCGAGTGTAGTTTTGAAATAGAAAGAAATGAAATGAAACTTGACAAAAATAATTCACCAGTCATATCAACTCAGGTAGCAGAAAAAATTGCAACCCATGCTGCTCCTTTTGTAAAAGTTCTGAAGTATTTCACATTTTCGAAATACGACGAGTACAAGTATGTCCTATTTGGACCTTTTTGTTACAAAATGGAATATTTTAATGCCGAAGATACACTGAAACAATTAGCTCAGAATTCATCACAAATAATTGACGTTTGGTTTGATATAACACCAAAAAATGAATTATTACACCTTCTTTTTAGAAATAACAAAATTAAGAAACTTTCAGTTTTTCAAACTTATCGAAGCGTTCCCATTTTTATCCCAACTCATGGCATTGAAGAATTACGTTTACGTTTCATGAAATCCAACGATATCAAATTGTTCAATGGGGTCAGTGAACAATTTCGTACTTTCCTTTTATACTTAATCAATATTTTAAAATAAGATTTTAACAGAATTCTTTTTGTTTGCAGTATTTCTCGAATCTGAAGAAATTGACTTTAGAATTAGATTGCTTATGGATTAGCGAAGCACGCCAAATTGTGCCTGCAATTTTGCCGAACGTGGTTGGAATAAAGTCGCTGATTTTAAAAATCCGCATTAATGAATCATTAACAGACACGCCGGTTAAGTTTTTTGTAGATATTTTCAAATTGTCACAGCTTGAAGAGTTGTCAATTTTGTTCGATTATTTTGATCATGAAATACTAATGGAAAGTTTTATCAACAAACTGGTGCGATCCTGCATTAAACTGCGAGCTGTGCAATTGCGTAATTTCTATTATCATTTCTTAAGGTATTTTATGTTTAAATTTTATGGTTGAAATAATTGTATTTTTTTTTTCTATTTAGACGGTTGTTATTTTACTGAAAGAGCGCTTCACCATTTGATGTCACTTCCTAAATTGGAAAGTATTGATGTGATAATGGCAAAAGAATTTTGTTCGATAAAACTGCCAGATATGACAAACTTGACCAAGTGTAGTATAAGATTCAGTTGCCTATCACCAATTAGAATGGCAAGTTTATGTGACGCTATTAACAAGATGCCTAAACTGGAGTGTCTTAGTATTGAGGGTCTTGGTGAGGAACAAACGTCACAGCTTGCTTACGAAACGATACTTGCTTTTGCATTGAAGAAAAAAGACATTCTATTAATTAAATTTGAGCGCATTCAGGGTTATTACAAAAGAATAGAAATTGAAAGAAAAAATGAATGGAAACCCGCCAATCTTTGCGATGAGAAATCCCGAATGTTAAATTTGAAGATTTCACGTTACGACGAAGAAAAATACTACGAGCGTTTGAAGACGTTTGTGCAAAAGAAACTAGAAGGTTACAGATATGTTACGTTTGAAGAAAATGGAGAAAAATAAATCATATATTTTCAAAAGTTTGAATAGAATTTAAGGTACAATTTAGTTATGAATGGAGAAATGTGTACTCACATAACAAAAGAATTATTAAAAATATATATAATCATTAAATAATAATATAATACTAGTAATGATTTTTAATAAAAATTATGACGTTTATAAATGCTTAATTAATTTTTATTGGTATATTTAAATTCAAAATATTATATAATTACATCTTCTGTTTATCATCAGTCGGTATATTATCATTAACTGTCTCTTCATTATCATTAACTGTCACTAACTGAATTGGAGAGAATTTTGCGGGCCTTTAACCTTTAACACGTTGCGCCACGGTGCACCACGTTGAGCACATTGAGCGGAACAAAAAGAAAACACAAAAACTGTGTTCTCCAAGTAATTCAAACAACTCCGAAAGTTTTAGTTTGATTTATTTGTGTCAGTTGGAGCCCGCGGCATTATAATTTCACAATTGTTAAATTTCGCTTTTACAGTTTGTTAAAAATTATGAACCATTCAAGTAAGTTTATATTTCATAAACTGCAATATTTTGTTTACTTCAAAAAGTATAAGTAGAACATTTCGTATTGTAATCTAACTATTATGGTTGGTTGGTTGGTGGTGTTAATGGCTATGGAGGTTAGGTACTGCCTCCGTAAGCCAAACTGGATCTAACTTATGTATTTATTTATCTTATTTTATGTATTTCTCATTTTGACGTGGTACTATTTTCAAATATTTACTATCTACAAATCTACAAAATATACACAACTTAACCTCTACCAATATTTTTTATTTTGCAGGTACTTGCTGTTTAAAAGAAAAAGGTGCAATTTCTAATACTCATTTGAAATCACAATTCAAAGATTTAGATGATGATCCAGCAGAAATTCAATGTTTATTATGCGAAGAAAAATTTATTCTTCCAAGCACCGACAAAACATTCTGGAATCATCTGTTTGTTTCTCATCATTTGGTCATAGCAGATATTGATAAAATTTGTAGTCTCAAAAGGTAGAATTTTCAAATAAAGACAAGAAAATTATTACATAATTTAATTTTTATAAATGAAGAATTTATATTCATTTATTATTTGATTATTATAGTTACATCCATTATTGGCGTACAAAATTCAGAGATGATCCCGTGCAAAACTTTTGCAGTACGATGATGATGCCATGTACACCTGATGGAACCGAAACCGAAGGTCAAGAGTATTTTTTATTGTCTGATTGTCTACCTGAAGACAAAACGTTAAGAGATGAACTTCATAAAGCAAAATTGGTAAGAGTTTTCTACAACTAATTAAATATAAATTTCTATTATAAAATCAAATTTTATAAATGTCAAATTTATTTTTATTTGAAACAATTACATTTTATCAATGAAGTTATAATTACTATTTTTAACTATAACAGGAATGGTTACTTTCTGTACAAGAACACGAACGAACTGATACAACATTCAAACGAGGCTGTATGTTTTGTAAAGCAGAATTATCTGGGTCTAGACATGCTTATTTGAACCATTTATCAGAAAGACACAACGTTCAATTGGGAAGACCTGGAAATCTTGTGTTCATTGATAAGTTTCTTGATAAAATTGAAGAAAACATACAGAAGTAAGTTATATTTCATTCAATCGAACGATGTTCAAAAAATTTGCAGTTTATACAAAAACATTATCATATATAAACATATTTGTTGTATTTAAATTTGAAATTGCACTTGTTTCAGATTGCTTTGTATATATTGTGAAAAAACTTTTATAAGTAGGCTGGTGTTGAGAGAACACATGCGCAAGAAAATGCACAAAAGAGTCAACCCGAACAACCATTTTTATGATCAATTTTATGTGATCAACTATTTAAAGCCTCGTTCTATTTTTTCTTTAATGAACAAAGATGTAAGTATTTTTTGATAATTTATTTGATTATGAATTCAAAACAAAACTTGAAGTTTCAAATTTTTGAATCATGCATTTCAGGAGACGAACGAAAATGGCGACTCAAATTTAGGAACAAAAGAAGATGTTGATGATGATGACGATGATGAAACCATCAATGATGATTATGAAGATAATATTGATTTTGATAAGGTGGAGTGCGATGATGATTGGGACGATTGGAACGGAGAAAGTATAAGTATTGCATGCCTGTTCTGCGAATACAGCAATACAGAGTTTAAGAATGTCTTGAGTCATATGAATAAGGATCATGATTTTGATTTCGAGCAAATTTCAAAAGACATGGATTTTTACGAAAAGGTTTTAGAATTGAATTTATCAAGAAACTTAATTTATACCATAAAGAAAGAAATAATTACTAACTTGAAAATTTTTTCACAGATCAAAGTGGTCAACTTCATTCGCTTTCAGATGCTTACTTTCGAATGTATATTTTGCAATGATAAATTTGAGGATCGCGAATCTCTCATCCGCCACATGAAAGAATACAAACATTTCAAATTGTCAATGGAAATGAAATTGTGGCAGAACCCGGAGTAAGCATTCAAATGAACATGAAATTTCAACAAATTACTTTATATTATTATTTCTACAATTTAGTTATTTTTTCAGATTTTATTTTTCATTATTCAACAAAGATTCATTCCTATACTTGATGGACTCTGATGACAATCTATTGGAGGGGAATATAAATGGTATACTAAATTCGTTTGCGGATAATACAAGATTGTAAAAGATGACGAATAAAATTGAACACGACACGATTGCATAATGAGATATTATAAAATTTATTGATCGTATCTTTGGTTGGGGTTTAGTTTGGCCAGCACGTGACAACGGTTCACAAGCACGGCTGATCTTGTCCATTGGCGCCAGCGAAGTTGAATCGCAAAATCGACTCGGTAATTGCTTCACGCCGACGTCAGATAATCAATTAAACAGTCAGAGATAGCGCCTTGGTATGATATGACTGACTACGTACAAATGCGAGCTGAATCTTGGCGCATGATCTGCATCTCCTGTCCGGCAGTGTCCTACAATTCTTAATCGCGCGATTGTTTGTGAATCGCCGGTATAATCTGCGAGCTCCGAAGATAGGTGCAAAGAATCGGGCTCTCATTATCTGCTCGTCTCTCAGGCGAATCACGATAGTCTACAAATCAATGCTAATCGATGCGCCAAGATCGAAACCCGACGTACTGAGATCGGCGTCAACCTGCCGTAGCGTGACCAGGAAACCAATCCGATCGACAAACAAAAAAAAAGATACGCCATAATTCGCGATCGATCGCGTCTCGATCTACATCGATCACGATAGCGTTACCTCTCGACCCACGACCTAGATCGCAGCGTTCTGACGTTCCTTATCAACTCATTTGATGTCCTTTTATCGGTAACATGCAATTTCATTTCGAGTTACATCCTAAACACAATCAATAAAAAAACACTCTTAAAGATCGACAAAGAGAATTTCAAGATTAAATGTAACGAAGCTAAACAATTTATTATTTTGTAAAAATGATTAATTCAACACTAATACTGATTGTTGTTTAGAAAGTTGCAAAAGAATCGGAAAACGGATTTCTGTACGTCACAAAACAAATCAAGATCGTATCAGCAGATATCCAGATAAAATAACGATCTACTAAAGATAGATCTCAGATGATCATTTCATTCCCGTATCAAATGTTCTGCATTTGATTGAAAAATTTTCAAATAGTCGGTCTGATTTAGTGCTTCAATTTGCATCCAGTCGTGGTGTTCTGATTACGATCTAGACGTATCCTGGTTTTATCATAGGTACGTTGCACGACTTCAAAATTCCCATGACAAATTCAAATTACAAATCTCAATGAAAAACGAAATCAAATACAAAATGATTTCTCGCTTAATTTAAATTAAAATAAAATTATATCTTTTTTTTCCTTTCCCAGATAGTATCTGTGCAATTTTTTAATTCAACTTCGTGTGAAATCATATCTTTCAACTAGATCCATATTTGTGTCAACTACACCTTGTGAAATTTCGATCTCGATGAACATGATTGAGCAGAAAACGGGAGGATGTAATGACCAGGCCGCGCTCTTACGAAGTCACTGTCAATCACGTGGTAATGAAAGCACCAGTTTATAATTAACTTTATAATTAAATCTCCACCCGAGAGGTGCAAATCAGTTGTATAAATAAAATTTCGCGGCGGGTCGGCCGTTTTTCCAGCGTGACTCAGACGTTATTGCTAAACATGCGTGATATGTGGAGCGCGTGAAAGTGTCTCAAGCTTTTTTTCTCCTTTTTTTCCCGTTGAAAAATTGTCATGAATATTCATCCCGAATGAAAGTTGTAAAAGTTTTAAAATTTCGCGGTTTGTGAAATATGCACTTAACCCGAGGGACGAAAAATCAGTCTTTTCCTAGGCCAATGATGACAAGTTGTCTCGCGACGTTCACGATCTGACCCGCACGCCGACCCCGGAGCCGTAAATCCTGTATGGTAGTTGTCACCGGGATATTCAATAATTTTTTAAGACTCGCATTCGTAGGTGAAGTTCAACTGTAAAAATTTTTTCAAACCCGTCGTCGAACCGAGACATGAAAATGGAAGGATTTTTGCAAGACAAAAGTGTAAAGTCAGGTCGGTGATTCCCAGGATCGTAATTTTGCCGAGCAATTTGCGGCTGTTAGTAAACAGGATCTTCGAGCGGTTTATAAACCTCAATTTTTGCCCCGGGGTAGTCTTTTTGAAGAAGTGCCATGCGCAAGATTTAGTTTACGCGCCACTCCAAGGTGATCCTGTGGCGCGACAACGTTGGGAAATGTGAAAATGGTAGCAATAAAAGTTCACAGTCGGGGTCTGCCCTTAACGTCTCTATAATCTATTAAACTTCGTCATAAAATGCGATTCCCGACGTTGTTCCTCGCAAACGGAATCGTAGCCTAGGTTTACGTGCGGTCTTCCAACTACAACCGTCGATAAATATCTTTTGAACAACTTCCCATCAAGTGTAGTTGTTAAAAATTATTGCAATCGGGGATAAAAATTGGCCGCGAAATTATTATAGACATTTCATGACTTTGCCCCTGCGTGTCTGCTACCTGACATTGTTACGTGTATGTACTTTTTTAAAAGGAGACTTTCTAAACCTTCCGAATAAATGTATTTTTACGATATTCTAAGCATTATCATTTTTTTAAACTGATAAAAAAATGGATACGTATAGTGTATCAT
>JAAMPD010000957.1:0-32649 GCA_025266255.1 Trissolcus basalis
CATTTTTCTCAAAAGTGTTATTTTTCTTGCTTTCTATTCATTAAAACTTCTCCGTCAATAATGATTTATATGCCCATATAAAAAAATATTCTTAACCACACGCGTCTTTTTCATTGATCAAAAAAAATAATAATAAAACTTGAAAAAGATTTGAATTTTCAAACCGAATCAAACTGAAAAAGCACAAACAACGATTTATCTATCACCCTTTTTTGACAGATATGAACTAACTTCAGTGTGTCACCAACTTTTTTAAAAGGGATAATATTTCTTAATTTTTTTTTAATCATTTCAAAATGACTAACCGAATCTAACCGCAAAGTTATTTTATTTGAAAACAAGATTTATTTGTTTATAAGTAAGTCAATTTATTGACTTTTTTATTGTCAATCAAAATATTGAAAAGAAGAAACGTTTTGTTAAAAATAATTACCGCAAAAAATACTACAGTTATAACCTACAAAAAGAAAAAATAATAGAGGTTGATTGAAATTCTTTCAAAACATCAAATACTAATATTTTTTATAATAAAAAAGTTAATTCATCACTGTATCGCATAATTTGTTGGAATAATTCTTAGTGAACCTTTTTTGCAGGGTAGACCGAGAGGATATGAAAGGTAAATATAAAAACCGTGTTATGTTCCTTTAAAAAATAATACCCGGAAAAAAATAGACGTCAAAGCATTTTTCCGAATTTGTTCATAAAATTTTATAAAAAATTTAAATTTCATTTTTTATTAGAAAAAAATGGAATTGATTACGACGAGAAGAAATTTAGGGTAATTGTAATAATATAAAAAATATATTCTATGTAACTGTAACAGAAGCTGTTTTTAAATATCTTTTACTCTTTGCCCTAGGTTTGTATGTTTCATAACTTCTATTATTTGAATGTTTCTTTTTCAAGTTTTTCTAGCTTTAAACCCGCTTCTGGGATCTCAAAAAAAAATATTTATACGCGTTGTGAAGAATCGATTCCATATATTTTAACTCGATTCTGAGAATATCGACTTATTGGATTTTTAGAGCCTTAAAATCCCAGATTCGAAATTCTTCTGATGACTTTCTGGGGTCCCGAAAAATCCGATTAGATTTTCGGGTTTTGTGTGGTCCCAAGTTGCTTATTTTGGTGCCTTGAAACTACTTCTGGGATCTAAAGCATATGATACAATATGATTTAGCAATGAATATGTTCTTTCGAAATGATTCTGATCCTATACAGTGATCGCCGCGATAATTTTTTTCTAATATAGAAAAAGGAATCAAGGGTTGGAGAAAAAATCAAAATATTTTGAACAAAAAGAATATTTTTCAAAAATAATCATGTGCATGTTTATTTGTCAAAATTTAAATTTTTTATTAATTTTTTAATAAATGTTGAAAAATTACATTCAACATTTTACATTAATTTACTTTTTGGTACAAGATTTTGTGTATTATAAAATCAGGGTTTCGTCACTCTTATTATGTTACATCAGTGAATTCTGACAAGATCAAATTAATGGTAAAATGTGCATTTTGGTTTTCAAGATAAAACCACATCAAATGAAGTAATCATGTCTTATGACTTTCACGGTTTCCTTCCACATATGCTTGTACTTTTAACTTTAAAATGCTTACACTTCCAATATTTTTGCAAGGAACATACTGTTTAAGCTTTAAAAGTGTACAATCTAAAGTATTACGTTAAATGCAAGCGAAAAAAAAAATCTTACAGATTTTTTTGTTTTGTAGCTTTTAAATTGAGTTATTGTAAAGTTATTCAAAGCTCAATCGGTGTTTTGAGGTTGAACTAAAGATGAAAGTGATGAATCGCCAAAAATGCAGTTACAAGTAAGCCACTTAGTTGTCATCGGTCAATATAAATTCGAAAGATCGAAATCTCCACCGATTTCACTTTCGTTCAATGTTATGCAAAACTAATCGTCCAGGTAGATTTCCATTAACCCTCAGGTCGAGATAAAAGGTCTTGAAAATGCTTTCTTGAAAACGATCTCTCTCTTTGTTGAATTTTGTTCACGTTCATAGAAACATCTATCAGACCTAGAAAAAATTACCTTTCAACATTAAAATAAAAAATGAAATTTGACAAATTACTTGTTTGTTAAATCTTCAATAAATTGTTTTCTTTATTTATCATTTTTATAATGTATTATATTTTAATTAGTTATTTTAAAACTAGATAAAAAATTTATAAAATGAAATTTATTCTGATTAGTTCATTTTTCATAATTCTGAAATTACCAGGTATTTTCAATGGGAAAAAAATTTCAATCTCGGCTGATTTTTTTGGGGGGAAAATGAGTTCCATAATTTTCCATAATTTATTTCAATCAACTGTAAACTATTTTTTAACGATTGAATTACAGCGGTAGTCCCTCGACCTTCGTCTGGTAAAAAAAACAGTATTTCAAAAGCTATGTTCCTATTGACCCGAGATTACTGTTATTGCCAGGCCTGTATCGCTTTTAATGAACCAACGAGTAAATGATCTAATATTCTAGTGAAACAAGTTCTAATCTTGTTGAGGGAACTTGTTTACATTGCGTCACTAGTATTAACACCTGACTATTTGGTTCATGTTTTTGATCCCAAACTTAACAAGCTGTTAGGCTAATTCTCATACACCTCTATGTACAAATCAATTTTTAACGTGGTTTCAACGATAAGTGAAAAATATCAAAATTACATGAAATTCTTACCAATTGACCTTCTCCTAGTTTCTTTGAAATTTGCAAAATACAAAAGTGGTTGAAAGTTGAAAAGGTATACAAGCATTTTTTTTATAATTTTGAAACAGAGTAAAATTTTTTATAATTTTCAGTCGACCGATTAAAAAACTGCTAGTTTGATTGCCTTGTTAAAGCCACTTTAGTTAACATTTTTTCGAGAAATTAAAAAATTTTTTAATCAGATATCAAAATCCAAATGGGAAACTTGTTAACATTCCACTTTTTATTTTTTACTTTGTAAATTTTTTTCCACGGACCCTTTCACTGAACTTTTTGTTTTTCAGGATCAGAATGGAAAGTTTAAGAAGGTTCTTGCAAAATTTCGCATCGGTATCAAAAGACCGAAAGAAAAAAACCGAATGATTTTTCTCATATATGTCTCAAGTTCTGATGCAGAGAAAGGTGGATACAGTTCCATCCGGCAAGGTTTTCGGCTTCCACTTTCAATTCCAAGGTCTCTCATAAGGGACTTTGAAAAAATAAAAAGTGTCTTCCGAGTTTGATGCAAATCCGACAAGATGGACCTCATTAAAGAACTTTTTTTTCGTCGACAAAAATTGCATTCACTTGACGCCGAATGACTTTTCGGCACTTATGCAATTTATTAATGACTCTATATTGTCACGTTCGATCCTTTTTCTTTCTTACTGACGCACACTTCACACGCACGCCAATTAACGCTTAATTATGTAACTGCTACGTTTATTAACCTGCCATACCATTAAATCTCCCAATGGCTGATTACTTTGTACTTGACATAAGGTGTTTAAATGCATCGAAAAAAACTGACCATAATTTTAACAACTAGGTAAAATTTTTTACGACAACCTATATATTTTTTAAGAATAAAATTATTTTTATTGTACCAAATTCTTATGTCGTTAAAATCCCATATTAAAATATTGAGAAATGTTTTCAAGTGTTTACATTTGGAAAAATGAAGTTAAAAACTATTTTAGTAAAATATTTTTTTGATGATATTAAAATTACAGTTATTTTTGTATTACCCAATTATATTCACCCAAAATATATATGATATATCATACATTAATACCCAATCATATATATTATAATACCTCAATCAAGTTATTTTTATTGTACCTCATTTTTATCGTTAGAACTTCATATCAAAATATTGAAAAATGATTTCAAAACATTTACAAAACTAAAATTAAAAACTTGTAAGACAGATTATTGATAAAAATTTTGTTGATATTAAAATTATAATTATATTTTTATACTGAGTAAAACAAAAATAAAAATTAAATTGAATTGATATAAAATTGAATGATTGATAAAAAATATTTGGAAATATTTGAAATCATTTTTCGAACGGATAAGGAAAATTAGAAAAATATTTATGAGAATGAGAAAATTTTGCAAGATTCGGAAGGGAGAATCTTTGAAAGGAAAGAACTTTCATTGAAAGACAAAAAATTGTTTCGGAAAAGTCGCGCTGGCTGGATAAGATAGTGAATACCTGCCAGTCCCCTTTCTGCACAGGTGAAATAATAGTCTGGATTACTACGTTGTATAACGAAATCGAGGGAAAGAGAATAAAAAGTTAAATCGTATGTCTAAGAGGGGATATCGCCTTTACAACAGTACGGCAGGCAGACTACTTCGAAGCTCAGTGACTTCGCGGTCAGTTCGCAACCCAAGTGTTTACAAGACTTCGACATCAGTCAGTAAAGCAACGCCGAACTGGCATTTGCATTGACAAAGTGAATTTTTTCGACACAGGTGTGTAGCTAATCACTCGAGAGCTCAGTCCAAGTGCGATCTTTATTTTTATATTTCGGATACCAACTACGATTCGGACTACTCGACTTGCGCCGAAGTGGATTAGTGATTTCAATCAATGTATCGATCAATAAACGCAAGTTTTCGACAGATCATTGATTATTTTAATGGCCTTCGACTTTTTTCTACTTTTCAATTCAGTCCATTGAATGAATTCTTTTTTTTTACATTTTCAATTAGAAAAAGTTTAGAACATATCGATTTCAATTTTCATTTAAACTTTGAGAAGTATATAATAGTTCATTTCGTTATTGTTTATGGTTTCGTTAATTTTATAAAAAAAAATTATTGGTTTAAATTTGATTTGTTAAAAAGTATTTTATAAAGTTAAATTTTTTTTCTTTTTGAAAATTTAATTATTTTATTTAATTTGATATTTAAAAATATAAATTTATTTAGGATGCATAATACTGAATTATTTTTTCTGAATATATTTGTGAAACGTTTTAATAACGTTTCCTTGATTTTTTTCGTACGTTCAAATTGCATCCACTTTTGGGTTCGCATTCAGTTCCGGCAACTTGACAGGGAATGATTATAATTATATGATTAATTATTAGTTACGAAAGTGAACCCAATCTCAACCGGCAATCGTTGTTGATATTATGCAATTCACATAAATGAATCGTCAAAATTTGTTACAAAGTTTTGCTGATGAAAAGAAAGCAAGCCGTCGATTTCATTTTCTTTATTGTACTTTGCTGAGTTCGGAGTAAAAATTACAAATTTAATTCCTACATTCTAGAAAACTTCTTAATACTAACAACTTCTCGAGAAATTAACTTTTCTTTTGTTATTTCGGACAATTCTATCAACACCGAAAAAAAACTTTTTTTTTTGTACTTTTATTGTTCAAAATAAAAACAATGGATTTAAGTTTTCCATTCTAAATTATTTTTTAATACTGAAAATATTTGAAAAAAAACTGTTGTCGTTATTTTTGACAATTTTGTTGACACTAAATAGAATTTTTTTTTTCAAAAAATTAACAACCTTTCTTTTGAGACGATGCAAAACATTGCAAGTTCGTTTACATTTTGTTTTGCACAACCGAGTTGTTAATGGAACACAGTAGATCTTGGAGTTCATTGATACTCGATCTGGCGAGAATCGCAATCGCATGTGTAATTTGTATAATCGAATATTTCACAGTGATTAATGTTTTTTTCAGTATGTAAAATTCTTTACAATGTTTCACAATGATTTGTTCGCTCCATCTTTTCATTGCCCACTTAATATTCAATCGCAAATTTATTGACTTAAAAATGTCATTTTATTCAACTTGAATCATAACTGAATACTTTTATTGGCAATTTTTACATGCCATTTAATTTTTTTTCTTCGTTACTTAATTGAAAATTGCTGAACAGACTGGTTTTATCTAACCGTAAATCAAATGTCAATTTATCAACGAAGATAGTCTAAGTGCATTTAATTATTTATTATTGAAGGATGAATTGTTCATCTAAACAGTAAATTTGTAGCTCCGATTTAATTACAGGTTACTAAACTGTAACTAATAATGCAAAATTAGTTAGTATCGATGAGTCTCATCTAATTAATTATGCTGGTCAACAAAATTGAATGATCAAATCAAACAAATGGCCCTTGAAAATTGAACGTTATTGTTAACATTTATTTCAATTATTGTTAATTATCTCTTTTTGGTTTGCCCCAAAATTAAACGAAACAAATAATAATTAAAATTTAATAAAAAACGAAAAGAATTTATGTGTTTATATTTTAAAAAATTATTAACAAAAATTAGAAGAAGAAAAAATTGAACGAAATATTATGTATTTATAGTTATAGTATATATTTTATTATATTTTATTATAGTGTATATTTACACATGCATGTAAATATATTTTAATTATATCGACGCTCTAGATGAAAAAGGGTCTAACTCAAAATTGCCCCATGTATTTTAAATGAACATTTTTTTAAATAGGCCCTTTTTCTTTTAGGGCGACGATATATTGCTCATTATATAAATATAAAGAAAAATCAATAAAATTTACAGTTATCATATATTTTATTTGTATAATTTATTGCCGCTTCATAAATGATTCATAAATGTAATCATATGTAAAATATACACAGATATATTTTGAATATATAAAATATATTTAAAATATATCTTTTTTAATTTTCTTTCTCACTCATGGACGAAAATATAGTCACTAAAAATATATAATAAAATATTAAATATCACTCATATTTCCGAAAATATATTTTATATTGAAAAAGTATATTTTATTTATACTTTTAAAATATATTTTCGTCCGTGAGGGTACCAAAACAAAAATATAGATAAAAAGAAAGGAAAAAGTGCATTTAAATATGTTTCACATTGTCTGGACGATTTCAACAATGATTATTGTCATTATTATACCCGGTGTAATTTATTAAATATTTACATAAGAGACATGTAATGCACAGAGACAATAATATGGAATTAAACAAAAGTGCATGTCTTTATAATACAATCGAGATTTTAGTTTAGTTCTCACAATGTTTTACGCATTGAGTTTCGCTGGTCACAGATGGGACGCGGTAATAATACAGCTAATGTCACTCTATTCGTGCTGCACTTTCAGTCTGTCTTATTCATACGTCATCCGTGGGGAAAAGAATGAAATGACATGAAGAGATACTCAATTTGATTGTAACTGGATGATTAAAAAATGTGAACGCAATGAAAACAATGTTTCAGAACTTTCTGACGACCACCGTCAAATCCTTTATGAACATTCAAAAACAAATCATCCAACAAAAAATGGTTAAACAATGTTTGCTTCACGGAATGACAAAGTTTGTTAAAACACGCTAAACGACCGTTCAATCAGCTAGTTAAACATTTTTTTAAACAATTTTAATTTCAAATCTCTACGCTCTTAGCGGACAATAAAATTGTTTGCATTATTTCGTGTGAAGTTCAAACTCAACCGGTCATAAAATAAATTTAAACAAAAAAAATTTCAATTCTATTTCAACAAATTTTTTTCTTATGAAAAATGATTTTTCTTTTCAATAGAAAATTAACGTAAAACAATTTAATGAATGAGAAGTAAATCGTTTGATTTAAAATGAAATAAATAACATAACAAATAAATGTTAATAAATAATATTTCAAATGAATAATATAACATTTTTTCAATTTGACAGGGGTCAAAGTTCAAAAAGGAAAATAATCAAAATGAAATACAGAAATTAATGAATCAAATCAACCTAACCAAACAAATTCAAATTCTTGATGCTAAAATTATATATTTTTTCTTCTTTTTTTTTTATTTTCTTTTNTTTTTTTTTTTTTTTTTCGGTGTCAGGATGTCAAGTAGGAAGGGGTCAAAGTTCATTACAGAAAAGTAGTCGGTTAGCCAACAATGTAAACATCAACTGAAGTTGACCAAAAAACGAAATTCGTTCCATGAAACAATAATAAAAAAACGAGGGGAATAAATAACGAAAGAGGTAAGAAAAAAGGAAAAAGGACAAGTCAAATAAGGACGATCCGTAAACACGTTCTCGTACGATAGTGCGTTAGTTTCTCTAAAGTCTTGACGGGGTACAAAAACGTTGAGCAAATACGTATAACAGTCGAGAGTGCAACACATGACGCAATGTATTTCACGGCGTTATTACGTACCGTTCGCGTTACACGAGTTCCTGAAATTTTTTGAACTTTCCACGTCGAAACCAACTTCACATTCGGCGCGTGCTCTGCGGTCATTTCTAGACGTTCCACAAAGTAATAACAATAATCAGCAGTTGAAAAATAAAAAAAGAAAAGAAAAAGAGAAGTAAATCGCACATCAAACACGACAATTATTAACTTGAAAGATATTTTTATCTCCGTAAGTGCCATTTCAACACGAATAAAAAATGAAGACATTTTTTCGCATAGATTAACATTCAAATTAACCATAAAAATGATGTGCAATTTTTATAAATCGAACGCAATTAAATTAATTGAAAGATGAAAAATTTATATTTGAGACGTTGAGTTGAAATATTTCATTCCAAAAAATTTAATTGAATATAATTTTCAAATAAATAAGATTTAATTAATTCAATATCAATGCCGATCAGACAAACTGGAGAACGCAGTGGAATAATAATTGTTCGACAGTATCAATTGTTTGTTGGGCACAATATTGTTGTTCATCTAATTATTGTTCGTACGCACAATTTCTGTTTGGTATTTTTTTAATTAAACATTTCTGTTACTGGTAGATCGGTTGAGTTGACCTACATTCGCACAAAATTACACATTGCAGACAAAGAATGAACATCTGACCCATTTATGCCAATTTGCACGGTTTATTTAAAAGCGATCGATTAGCTGATGCCGTTCAATATAACATTGTTTTCTAAAATCTGATTTCACGTTTGAGCTCGTATCGCCAAAAGTGAATTATCCCCGATTGAAAATTTTAATAACTGATTTTTTTGTCAATAATTTCCCTAGTAATTTATTTACCAGCGCATAATTAGTTCTAATTAAAAAAAGGAACGAAGAAAAACGGCGGAAAAGAAACCAAAACAAAAACAAGAAAGAGAAAGAATACGTAGATCGAAATGACAAAAAGGAAGGTAAAAAATGTGAAAAAGAAAAAAGGTGATGTGAAAAAGTGAAATGACAAAAAACAGGAAAAAAAGAAAAGTGTTCAGAGGAGATGAAAGAGTAAGAATGAAATATTAAAATGATTGGTTTCTTTGACTGGGGCATAAATCAACACGCGTACGATTAATTTGACGTTTACGATCATTTTTACACTCAGTAAATAATTTGCACGGGCGTTGCAACGTTCATCTTCCATTCACGATCGAGCGGCTTGCAATTTGCTCTGCATTTTGTGACCGCTCTGTGATCATCAGCGGATCGGACGGAATCACGAAGCTTCGATATCAACAAGTGCCAGCTCAGTTGCATCGTTATACCCTTAGTTATCATTAGTTAATCGATGCGTATGTTGCGTGACGAATTATTCATGAAAGCCAACACAAGTTTCCGGATAATGTGAATGCACCGCATTGTCGTGAAAGTCGAATCATAATGACTATATTATTTTCGCCTTCAGTCTATAGATTTTTCGTACTTATTCATTTTCTTTTCATCATTTTTCTTTCTTGTTTGCTCTTGTCAAAACATTCAATAAAAACATACCAAAATAAAGTGAAATATGACTTGAAATTTTTTTTTAATTTTATTATTATCATTATCATTATTATTATTTAAATTGTATAAATGTTTTTGAAGGCAAAAACAATTGGTACAATGTTGTTTGTAGTATAATTCCATTCATGAATTTTGGGTGATAAAAATAATTAAATCATAACGTTCGGTGCGAGAACGTCAATCAAATTACAAATGCACACCAGAGCTATCGACACTTCATTCAAAAACAGGTTTCGCATCAGAGAAACAGAAATTCATCATCTGTTGTGATTCAGAAGTTTGCAGTCCTCTCATAACTAATCTTCATTGCGTAACAAAATAAAGCCTCACGGGACCAATCGGGCGGCCTTTTTATGCTAATTGATCCCTGCGAACATTAAAATCACGTTTAGCAACCAGTTAATCATCGTAAGGACTATACGAATTTTATTGGCACACTTTATTCACCTACGAAATGTATGTGTGACATAAATAACATTAATACATGTTTATATATGTTTATATATGCAAACATATATGTCAACATTCATTTTGAATATAAAATTTCGAATATAATTTATGATACTTATACATTGTGTATTTGACCCTACACGAAAATATATTTTTCGTGTAGAAAATATATTCCGGCAATAAGTATAATGTTTAATTCTGTATAAATAGTGTATAAATTCCACTATATGAATTTATAAAATATAAAATAGAATATATTTTGGCGGATATATTTTTATCTGTTAGGGGAATTATATATGATATTATATATGTTAACATACATGTTGCTTATAAAATACATACATTCAATTTTATTTCGGTAATGTTCTTTCATACGGTTTTTTAGTTTCCTTTTTTTCATTTTGTCATTCAATTGAAAGTAAGTAGCATTCGGCAGAAAAAAGTTTCTTTTTTATAACACCCTGCAAGGTTATTACAAATAAATGGTCTTTTAATTGTAACTCCTCCTCGTTGCTCCCGTAGCTCTGGTCGACTTGAATTATGATAATTTATTTAGAAATCGCCGGTGTTTTTCCGCTCGCGTGTTTCGTTTGGTTTACATGAAAAAAAGTTGCGCTATGGTATCATTTTAAATTTCACTGCAGCTCTGCAAAACAAATACATCTCAATTATGTCACACAATCAAAAACTTCGCATCGTTTATTCTTCTTCACATTCAATTGTTTTTTGTTCATTTAACTTCCTTTTAGTACTGGCATACCATGCATTATTTAAAATAATTATCTAACATTTACAGAACTTTTAGATAATCAACATAAAGATTTAAAAAAATATGTTCTCATTAATTTTATCTTTATTTTTGTACATTAATTTAGATAAGGCGTAATTTGATGAAAGTATAGCGTAAAAATTTATTTAGTTTGATTTTGAACATTGATTTGACTGAAATAATGAACGGCCGAGGTGAATTTTTTACCATATAAAGTTTGCCAGCATAAGAAGCAAACAGCAAGATATTAGTCTATGATCGTAATCGGCCTTTCACCAATTTCATTCCATCCAGGGGAACATTTTTCGCTGAGCTACAAGATGCAATTAAACATGCTTAGCTCGGTAAGAAGGTTGCGTCAAAATTGATTCTCTATGACTCGAACTGGCTTGACAAAATTACGACAAAAATAGTATCAGCTCTCTCGAACGACCAAGTTTTTGTCCTGTCGTAGTTTTCGAGTTTGTCGCAAGGTAATGCGGGACATGAAAATAAACTACACCTCACGGACCGGAGAGAAAGGTTCCGAGATATCCTTTATGTTTCAATATTATTCCTGATTGTTATCGAAGCTGTTACGTTGTTTTGTTGGAACCAAGCTTGACGCAAATTTGCGCGCTGAACCGAACTAAGTTCGTGATAACTAACAACTATAAGTACGTTGGTATATGATTGTTGCAGGGATCAATCATGGTGGAACTAACCGAGATACAGAGTTTCTACAAAGGCAAGACGATCTTCATCACCGGAGGCACCGGTCTAATGGGGAAAGTCTTGATTGAGAAGCTCCTATTCAGCTGTACCGAGCTCGACAAAATATACATCCTGATCAGATCGAAACGAGGCCGGTCGCCCGAACTCAGGGTTGACGAAATTTTTAAGTTGCCGGTAATTTAATTTAATTTATTTAATATATTCCGAAAACTAATTAACGCGTTTGAATATTTTTATTATTTTTTATTTTGCAATAATAAAATGATAATAAGTAATGATAGTAATATAATAAATAAGAAGAAGAATTAATAATAAAAAGTTTTTTTTTTATTTCGAATTAGGATAAAGAAATCAAAACTATAATTTTCAAATGATAAAAAATTATGTTAATTTCTATATTTTATGAATAATTTTTTGGTCTCAATGCCATTTTGCAAATTATTTTGAGTGAATTCGTACATCAAAAATACTTCTTTTCTGGGAAGTCAAAATTTGTTTAAAATTTAACCATGTAAATGATTTGGCATAAAAAAAAATTCTCACACTCGAATTCACTTAATTTCTATCTATTATTATAAAAATGAATGCCTTGTATATTCATATAAGTATATAATTTTTTACAAATTTTAAATTCAATATCTTAAAATTTAGAAGTGTTTGTATAAATAAATTTATTATTTGGAAGTTACATGTCCAACCTCAAATTTGTTTACACTCAAAAAAAGTTAAAAACTGATTATTTCCAAAATTTAAAACATTCTCCATAAAGTTTTTTTTAACAAGTAATTTTTAAATAATGGAACAACAAAATAAAACAATAAATTTGTTACAACAGAATACGCAAAACTATATACAATAATCAATACAAAACAAATTAAATTGTATGTTTTTAGAGAATTTTTTATAAAAAGTTTTTAATAAAACGAAAAACAAGTTAGAATTGGGATATTTTCAAAATGTTTTGAAAATGTTTTTTCATTGCTTTTTCAAAGATTGATTATTTTTGCAATAATGGAATGACGATAATGAAGCAAAAAATTTCCAAGAAAAGTATATGCAAAAATTGAACAATCAATACGAATAAATTAAGCTAAAACGAATGAGATCAACTTCACTGTTATTTAAAGAAAGTTTATTTTTGCAAAACTTATTGGGAAAAAGGAGAAAATTGTACTGGTCGTTAGTTTTTTTTTACTTTCTTATAAATCTCAGAATAACACAAACGAAAAAGGAAGAGTACATATAAAACTTAACCAATCGATATAACCAGTAAATTAAGTTAAACGAATAAAGCGAATTGTATATTTGGTTTTGTTTCGCAAGGATATTTACATGTATTGTCAACTTTTATCACATTTTTTCTTGATGCAAGAGAAAGTTGTGCGGTAAATTTGCATTCACGTTTTATCACTGCAAGAAATGCCAGAGACAGTGGCTGCCATTGTTCCTTTTCATTTTCGTCAAGATGAAAATGAAAAGATTTTCAAATGGACTTTAAAACCCGTGTTCCGAATTTCATTGTGGTTTTGTTCAACCAACGGTTGAATAATTTTTGCTGTCCATGACGGAACGATTTTATTCAGATTTTTAATTGGAAGCAACAAACGCGGCTCCGTCCCGCGGATGCGATAACGGTATGAATTTCACAACCGAGTGAACGTATGAAAACTGAAAATACGTCGCGTTTAGCAACGTGTTCTGATTCCCTTTTTCGTTTGTTTTTCGTCCAATATGGATCCTCGCACTTTTTTCCCTCGAATTTATAACTATTACAACGTTCTCTTTTTAGTCAACTTTTTTTCAAAAGATGCATTTAATTTTTGTTTTCTCGTGTTACGTTTGACGTTGCGAGAAAAATTTCATCTCACTGATATTATTTTCTAGATGTTCAATCGTGTCCGGAAACTGAAACCGAACATGATGAAAAAAGTGATTCCTCTTCACGGTGACGTGACTTTGGATAAATTGGGTCTTACAGACGAGCAGATCGAAACTTTGCGAAACGAAGTTCACATTGTTTTCCATTGCGCTGCAACGCTCAGGTTAGAGGCCAATTTGAAAGATGCCATCAGTATGAACACGGTAAATATACCTCTTAATAAGATACAACTCGAGAGAAGATATTTTATTTTTTATTTTTAAACTTTTTAGCTCGACTTATTTTAAATAACATGATATCATTTTTTCAAAACGAAACTTTTTGATATGGTGAAAAATCGATGAAAAAAGTATTTTCATATTTGTAAATATTTTGAATTCATTTTCAACTTGTTAGACCGAGTTATTTTCAAATTGACAAACATGCAAAATATAATTTTCGCCTATAAAGTTTATTGCTGGCGGTACAAAACAGAAACGGATTAAATCGATGGTGTATAACCGCTAATTATTATTTCCTGTATTAGCACACGACACCTATCCATTAATTTACAACATGGCACCTTGGGGAATTTGATTTTTGCGAAAATTCAATTTGTCGAAATTTACATTTCATAAACTAAGAAAAAAAATGAGAACGAAAAACGATCTTTCAAATTGGAACAAATTTTGAATTAAAAATTCCATCAGATTAGAAAAGTTTTGACGTTTGAAATTCAAGAAAGAAAATATGACAAGTTAAATTGTGGAAAATGGTATAATTAATTGTAATGTAATTGTAATAATTGAATTATTCGAGTGTACAATGAAAATAATTCGAATCAAAAAATGATTCATGTTAAATGAGAAATTTTCCAAGTGATGAATTTTACTTCACAATAATTTGAAGGATTAAAACAATTTAAAAAAATTGATCTAAAATTGCGAGGGAAAAATCGGGTGACGATAAAACTAATTCGCAAGTTCTAAATACCAATGCTTCTCACGTTTTATTCGCCACGTTTCCACGTTCTTGGAATTCTAATTTGTAAATTGAAGTTTATCATATATATACAGCGCCAGCATATTCTCCCTTCGACCGTTTTATTTTACCTACAAATTTTTGTGCGCCAAAGAACAAAGTCGATTTGCTTTTTTAAACTGTCACAATCTAGTTTAACTTGCAATTAATTCATAATCCGGATAAATATGCTAAACAGAAATCTGATTTTGTAAAATTAACAAGACAAGATAATAAGAAATAAAAATGAACAAAATGCAATGATCCTAATGTTGTTATCTCCATTGACAGATTCAGAGTAGTATAATGTCTTTCATAAATAAAAGATTCAATGTAATCTAAATTTAAATCTAATTAAACTGTTGCTCTTAACTGTAAAAAATGTTTCAAAGATTCAAAATTCGAAATTTACAGAATGTTAGATTTTTAATTTAACTCAAAAAGATGAAAGTGGTAAGTTAGTTAGTTTTTTATTTAGAAGTTTCTTTTTGTATGTTTCAATGATTCTTTTACGTTTCAAAATTAAAAATGCAAACCTATTAACTTTATTAAAAAAAGTCGAAATTTGCAAGTTTTATTTCAATTTGATATAACAGGATGAAAAAATTATTTGAGATTTAAATTCTATATTACATATTTGTTGTTTCATTGTTGTGACGGTGGTTTGATTGATGTTTGAAGGTAGGTACAAAGAGGGTGCTGGAGTTGAGCAAAGGAATGAAAAATCTCGTGGCTTTTATACATCTGAGCACGGCGTTTTGTCACGTAGATCAGGAAGAGCTTCGTGAAGTAGTCTACGACACCGATGAAAATCCAAATGATGTCATGAAGCTAGTGGAATGGATCAAGGAGGATGCCCTAAACCTCATCACTCCTAAGTACGAACTTCAACCTTTATATTCTACGTTAACTAACCTACCACAACATAAAAAACTTTTATGAGTCCAAAACGTTTAATTAAAAAATGTTCATCTGAAGAAAAGAATTAAAAAAATGATGAAAATGTAAAAATATAACAATTAAAAATAAAAAAGAAATATAAAAAATATGACATTAAAATAGTATGAATGATTGAGACAATTTTTGTTTTCAGATTGATCGAGCCCCATCCAAACACTTACACCTATTCGAAACGCCTTGCTGAGAAACTTGTTGCCGACGAGCATAAAAATATGCCAGTCGCTATCGCGAGACCTTCCATTGGTAAATTGTCAGAACTGTTTTGTGCAAAATTTTATGAATCGTTGATTCCTGTCCATGGGATTTTGTGATTTTGGCCATGAGAGATAAGTCCTTCAAGTGAGTTGCTTTTCTTGCAGTAACTCCTGCCTGGATGGAACCTGTTCCTGGCTGGGTTGACAATCTCAATGGCCCTGTTGGTCTCGTGGTTGGTGCTGGCAAAGGTGTCATTAGATCCATGCACTGTAACAAGAATTACCACGCTGAGGTTATACCTGTTGATCTGGCTATTAATGCCCTAATTGCCATGGCACATAAAGTAGCCACTTCCAAGAAGTAAGAGTGCGAAATGTTCATTCATCAAATTAACATTTTCTACTTTCATTTTTTACCACAACAATTTTATATCAAAAGTTGTTTTTCACCAATTGACTTTTACAAAGTAAATTTTTTTTAAAAACAAAGTTTTTTAAACAAATTTTTTTGAAATGTGTGAACTTATTTTTATTTAATTAAACTTTTTTTTTTCATCTAATTCACTTTTATTTTATCAAATCAAAATGTTTCAATTCTTGTTCTATGTAGTTGAATGAAAATAAGGTTATTAAAAAATAAGCGTGCTTGAGATAAGAAAGATTTGTTTAATTTCTTAAGAGAAAAACATGCTTTTGTTACCCTTGACCTGACGCAATTTTTTGCAGGTCAGATGTGGTGCCAGTTATCAACATCACGCAAAGTGGTATAATGCCGATCACGTGGGGTGAGATATTGGAGAAAGGGAGAAAAATATGTTACGAGTATCCGTTCGAAGGTATCCTCTGGTACCCGGATGGCGATATTAGGAGCAGCAAATTTATCCACAATTTGTTTGTATTTTTCTTCCACTTAATACCAGCTTACTTCATCGATTTTCTGATGCTCCTCTTCCGCCAGAAAAGATTGTGAGTTTTATATATTAATCACTAGAAAAAGTATTTCATCGCAGCTGCAGATTCTCATCAATAAATCATAACCTCGATCTTATATTTACTTTTTTTTCATTTTAACTTCTACAGCATGGTGAGAATACAGAAACGAATATCCGACGGACTTGAGGTGCTGCAGTATTTTACAACCAGAGAATGGGTCTTTCATAATACAAATATGCTTATTATGTGGGGCGAAATGAGCGACAAGGATAAAGAGATATTTCCGATAGATTTTCTCAATATTGATGAGATAGAGTACATGCGACACGTCCTGCTGGGTGCCAGACAATATTGCATGAAGGAAAACATCTCCTCATTGCCCAGAGCTCGCAGACAACTCAAAGTGTACGATCATCATTATCAGCACCTTTCAATTCTTTTTAATTTCATTTAAATTTTTTTTAATTCCTTTAAAAGTTCAAATCAAATTGATCTGACGCATAAAACGATTTTCAAATCTGAAGTAAAATTAAAATTAATAATAACTTTTCTTTATTTATGTCTTTTTTTATTTGATGTATTTATATAAAGTATGGAAAAATAACGTTGAAAGATAAAAAGAGTGACATTTTAGAATAATGAAAATTTTTCTCCTTCGTCTTGCAGAATGTACGTCCTTCACTTGATTGCAGTTTATGGTTTTTATTTCGGAGTTCTGTACCTTCTCTATCAGCACGTCGAAACTGCACGTTTATGTCTGGACTTGATTTCCGAGGGCGTGAAAACATTTCCACCGTTCAGATACATCGCGGAAAAAATTCACTTCTGATTGAGGCAAATTATTTAGGCGCTACTAAATCTGAACCTGGGAAGATAGAACAAAATTAGCAGACAATTTTCGCGAATCGTTCGGGCGAAGCTAATCAAATTGGGGTGAAAAGTCAATAAAAGTGGCGATCGCGCACGTTTTGATGGTAAAATTTCATTGTGCTTGTTGAAACGAATCTGAAACGTGTTTAAAGCAATACAGTTTTGGCGAAACAATAAATCATCGAAAAAAAAACAAATAAATACCAGTTTGTTAAAACTTTTTTATACGCGATATTTTATTCGAACATTGGAAAACTATTTTTAATAAAAAGAGCGCTTAGTAATAATAGCGTGTCGAACTTTCTTGCTCTTAATATTTGAAATCGAATAATGGGTAATCGATTGAAAGTAAATGCAATTAATTTGCTAAATTATTCAAGCTAACTCAGTTTAATAGCAAAAAAAAATGATAACGTCAGAAATTCTCGATTGGAAGTTATCCGAATGAAATTCCAATTCAAAGTGCGAACAACATTGTTATTTTGTTCATTTTTCTTTTCTCTATATACGTATCGATCTTTTCTTATTTATTATGAATATTCAGTATGTTCATTTAAACATGAAACTTATTTTCAATTTCGAACCAGAATTATGTTGTAATAATTTGTAAATTGATATAAGAGACAATAACATGGGATCCAAATTTGCAAACGAATTTTGGTTGACACAAATTGTTAGAATCTCATTAAATTAATGTCGTAGGTTTAAGATATCCTCTAAGGAAATTATTTTTACTCAAGGGCACTTACTTTAATCCACTTAATATTTTTATTCTACGTTGAAATTATACTCATAAGTTTGTACGATTAGTCTAAAAATGTTTGTATATTTTATTTTAGTGCTAAGGTTTTCGAAAATTTTACAACTCATCAGAGTCATGTAAGTCAAGTTATTTTGCATTAAAATACACATATAGAACAGTTCAGAGGGCTGTTAAGTATTGATCCCTTCGACCGCTCTTATTGTTTAATTCACCTTTTAACTAATTATGCTAATTAGTCTCCTGTTTCCTCGGTGCATTTTTCAGTCTGTTGCACATCGCTAAGGTGATTTCACATTGAGCCAGTTTTGTGAAGAAAACCCTTTTCAGTGTTATGTAACATTCAATACGCCCGTGGAATAATTAACAAATTCCTTTCACAACCGGAAGAAATTGAAAGTTGATCTCATACAAAACTTATAATTGCAAGAAAGGAGGTTAAAAAATGAGACTTGGCACTTTTCAAAAATGCTTAACTTAAAATGGTTTGAATGGAGACTGAATCAATCGATCAAATGTTCAGTCATGCTCTCGTTTTCTGAGTTCCTCTGTAACTCAATTCAAAATGGAACAAAAACAGTTGGCTTATTGTTACACCGCTAAAAAGCTAAGCCGATATTCATGTCATAATGATTTATAGAAATGAGGTTTTCCAGAACCACAATAAATTATTCCCTATCAGATATCAAACGGAAGAAGTGTCCTCATTCCTCAAATAAAATAAAAATTTGAATTAGTCAAAATATCTGAAATTTAAACTTTGACCTTTGTACATATTTTTAAATGAAAACACTATTTGACGATAATTTTTGAAAATTGAATAATAAAATTACGTACAAGTGTTTAATTATTATTATATTCAATAATTTTGTCATTCATATATTTATTTTTTTTTCTATTTTGACATTTGTATTTTTAAATAAAAAACAAAATGGAGATAACTTTTTAAAATTGAAGTTATTCAGTTGATTAATAAAATTGCATAAAAGTGTTTAATTATTATTTTGTTTAGTAATTTTATTGGATTTTATTTTTATAAAATTTTTATTAGTTTTAAGATGAGTTTATGGTAGAAGATAAAAGGTAGTATGGAGATTTATTTCATGACGAAACAAAAAAGTTTGGAGATAAGAATGACATTGACATTCAAAATGTTTTATAGTTGAAGCAACAGTTGTTAGTTCCAACTGATAAAGCCTGATGGCGCTGAGACTATACTCATTTTATTATTGATCCACCCCATCACACCCGGAAAACATGAAGCCCTAGACGAAGGTGCTGTTCACCTGAAGATGCGACCTTTCTTTCAATTTTTCTACCCAGATGTTTGCATCAATATTCCGTACTTCCGTACAGCAATTGCCTTTCAAAAACTCACGTCTATCAATCTATCAATAAAAAGATCAGATCACAATTTCGATAAGAAGTAAAAATTTTTATTTCTAACCAACTGTGCCTTTGTAAAAAAAATGTTCCATCAAAAATGTATTTTCCTTGAAAATGAAATAATTATTAAGTTTTTTTCTCTTCAATTTGTGAGATTATTCACCAATTTTGTGTATTCTGCAATTTATCAAAATGAAAGAAAAGTGAAATAAATCAGTAATACCAAATGATGAAAAACATGCTGAATTATTAAAAAAGGATACGCGCTGATTAACGTGCGACTGCGAGGCGAAAACAAAACCAACAAAAGGACGTTTCATCAAGGTTTGAGTATATTTATTCAATGGGAAAGTATCGGTTGTCATGAAGGGAAAAAGTAAATTGTGATACACAGTTTAAATAGGTAAATGTTCCACTAATAAAAGAAAACTCGCAATTGATTAGACTACGTAAATTTTTTCTCTGACATTTCATTATTCCAATATTACACGTGACATTAAAAATGCATCGAAATTTCAATGATAGAGAATAAAAAAAATAATAGAACGAAAAGGCTCTTCGTTTTTATTTTGATTTAATCATAAAAACTCAAAAAAAAAGAAGTTTTCAGACTGTTGGTTGTGTGCAGTTACAAAAAGTGAAAATAGTGCTAAGCAAAGTGCGTTTTTATGTATCGATGATATGCGGTGTCGATGAACTTTCCTTTCACTTCTTTGCGAAAGGTCAGTACATCACTCCTTTACGCATCTTAGATTGGGTCCAGTATTTTGAACAAAATAAGATAGCCCAATAAAAGCATTCATATCAAAATGTCAAACAAACAAATTCTAAAATTATTTATTTTTAATTAAAAAAATGAAGATAAAAAAATCAAAATGATAAATGTCAGTTCTATAATTAAAGTACTAAAACTAAAATAAAAAGCAAAACGATTAGAGAAAAAAAATTTTATAAAAAAGACGGTGTGTTAAGAATATTACAAAAAGTGTTGAAAAAAGTTCTTAGTTGAAACATTTTTATGTTATTTGTTGTTTAAAACTGTCAGCCCTTTTGTTTTTGTTATGAATAATTATTTGACCAGGCTAGATGTGCTGGGTAAGTAATATTTCACCCAAACAAACTGTTTACTGAGGAAATTTCCATAAACCTGTCGTTGGAGAGAGCGTTCAGGCAGACTTCCGGGGGCAGCGTGAAAAGTAATCTTAACTCAAGGATCGCACCAGGGATAACGTGTTTGGATTTGTTCACGAGCCCTGTGTCAGGTCACGTAACCTTGTATAAGTTTCTTATCTTACATTTTTCTCGACTTCTTTTTTCCTTTCTTCATCTTTTTGAGCATTAAGGGACCCTTCTTTTCTGATTTGTCAGACAATTTTTATCCTTGAGATTTGCTTGACAATTGCAGTCACAAACACATCCTTTCACGGGCAAACAATCTGCGCAATCTGTTTACATTTTAGGTGTGACAATTGATAAAAATATGTTTCCCTGAAGAATTTCTTTTTGAACTAATGACGCTCTTCAGACTAATTTTGAGCTTTTTTATAAATGAAATAAAAAACTGTCTGACACTTAACTTTCCTTTAGTTCATCAGCGTCACTTTAAATGGAAGTCAACTTTGTCAACTCAGGCGAATTTCGGACCTTAAATATTCCATGCCAATTAGCATAATAAGAAAACGGAATAAGTAAATTTTAATTTAAAAAAAACGAGGCAGAAAAGTTGTTCATAGTAGTTTTGTATAGTTCCAAGTATTTGAAATGAAGAAATGAAATGATTTGTAAAGTTCATTATAAATTGAGAATTTGGAATTGGAAAAAGAAGAGAATTGGGAAAAGTTTTGCTGGTTATTGCAACTTGAGTTTTTCTTCTTGCTATTGCAATTAAAGTTTGGATTATTAATGTGGGGAGTTAAATGAAATGTACAATAAAAAGCACTTTGATCAATTGATTATCGAAAATAAATACCCCATTGAACAATGATGTTTGGTTTCATTTCTTTGCGTCGATTCGTCGTGGGTTGATTTCAACACTTTTACCAACACAGTTAAGTTTTACGATATAGGTCACTAAAGGAAGAATAAAACTTACATAAAAACTATCAAGTTGGAGCCAACCTCATCGTTAAGGAATTTTACGGTGTGCTTATAGTTTATTTTATCATTTAGATATGCGATACTTTGCTCTTGGTTATGGTGGCATTGCATCTAAATAGCTTGAATACCCCTTAATTTTCAAATTTGCACAACAAACTTTTAGATTAATACAGAAACTATAAAATCAACATAATTTCTTGTAAGTATTATAATTTATATTAAATTATAATTTATTTATCTTTTAATTTCATTGAATACCTGAGAAAGATTGATTAATCTTGATCCAAAACGATTTCCTAGCCTGTAATTAATTTCATGTGTCGCTACAAAAGTCGAATAAATTACCCTTAGAGAAGTCACGACGAGTAAAAAAATTCAAATTATTGTTTATAAATAATAATTTAAAATAAATGGTTCTGAAATGACCGTAAAAAATTTACGACATCTTGTGTAATACTACAACAAAAATTTTTATTATTATGACAATTTCAGAATGAAATTGTAATTTAGAAAACTAAAAAGTATACATATGTCAATAATGTTTTAAATTTGATATAGAAATTGTAAATGTCATAAAAAAATTGACAATTTTAAAATGAAATTTTAATTTTCAAAACAAAATTGTATATTTAACTACAACTTTAGAAAATTTATTGCAATGTAAAATTGATTACAAAAGTTTTACATTTTACAACAAGAGTGTGAATTGTGAAATTGTAAATTTTGTTGAGAAATTATCAACTTCATATGGCTAATTAATTTGACTAAAAAATTCTGAACACGATAAACTTGTAAATTTTACAACAATTGTAAATGCCATAAATTTATAACCATATAATATATAAAGTTAATTTTATAACAAAAACTACAAATTCATGATTTTAAAATTTATACAAAAATCATTACTTCTCAATGAAAATTTTAATTTTTTTCATAACACGAGCTGTGAAACTGACTAGTTTCCGCGTTGATTTTAGTGCAGAAACTAGCCATTTGCAGTACACCGTGCAGAAAACATTTTCGGTACTCCGCAACAGTACGGAAAACGCTTTTTGCACAGTATACTGCAAATAACTACTTTTTGCTCTAAAATCAATGTGGATACTCGTCAGATCCACACCACTTGTTATAAAAAATAGTATCTTCTACTCGTGCAAAAGATAATTTTCCGCACTCGTACAACAATATACTATTTACAGCCCGTTAGACAAAAATATGAATTTTTAATTTTTCAAGGTTTCACTCAACCTTTCTTATTTCAGTTTTATGAATTTTATATAGGTAACGAGGTAGTCAAAATACCATCCTTCAAATATCAATTAGATGAGAATCTCAAAACCGTACATAATTAATATTTTCTCAAATTCAATTAATAATCGTCCAAACAATTATCTGATAGAAACTGAAGAATTACTTTATGCAAATTTTCGCATGAAAAGTATCCATTTATCAGAACCGTCAACGTTTGTTTAAAATTGACCCACCCATAGTTTCAGTTACTCTATGCAATAAGGCCAAATTCAACGACAGTTTGCCATTTACAATTCGAGCTCCTCAGTTTCAAATTTCGTTACAAAATGCATGACTTGTACATCTATACATCCAATGTATTATACCAATTTATAAATTCAACAGCTCCATTTTCAGATGCTCAATCATTTTTATATTTTTCGAACTCAAAGAGAATATAAACTCGAAGGTCAGTTTCACGTAATTCTGACATTTTCCACTTATCGCTTAAACCACCTGAAATTCACAAAGTTTCACCTCTATTTCGCCACAGTTCATTTTCCAAACATCGTAGTAATTCTGCACGTACAATTTATTCTCTCAGTCAAGAGAAATCAGGCTGATGGTCATTCATAGAAACTGACCAGTCTGCTAGCTTGGCCGAAATAAAATGTGCTTACTATTAAACCTTCTTTTTTTCAAATAAAAAAATCGACATTCTGGGATATTAGACTTATTTAGTTATTAGAGATATTTAAGTTAAAAAATCTTTTTTTTTCAACCAAGCAAATTCATTTTTTATTTAAAATTATTATTCTTTCTTAACAATAATTTTGGTTCAACAAAAAGTTTAAATTATCAGTTCAATTTATTAATATTTATGTTATCATTAATTCATTAGAATACTAGTGTGATTTTTATTAGTTTAAGTTATAGTTTATTATAATAATTTTAGTTTTAATTATTATTCTTCTCACGAGGATAATAATTTGAGATCAAGGATATGTTTTTATTATTGAAGATACAGTTGGGATTGGTTGGAATAATTTTTGTTGTTAAAATGGGCAATTTTGTGGAGTGGCCGAATCGGGTATTCCGCAGTTGGTCTAATATGCTCTATTTAGGGCACTCGTGACGGCGAACCTTGAACGCAGCATCCCATTCTTGAGCGCCCCACCTGGCCGAGAACAAAGTTTACCTTATCCCACACGCGTCATGGTGTGACGCAGCTCGACGTCACGTTTGGCGCAATGTATGGGCTTCCCGCGGACCGAACGCATGCGTGCGTATGCGCGGCTGCGCGCCCACGTGAAGGACTGCTCTCGCAGGAGCCCGGTCGGCCCGACCGAAGAGCGCACAGTTTTCGGCAGGTGGTTCTTCCGCGATGCTCCACCTCAGTCGGTCGGGATCGGCCTGGCACGGGGCCCGGGCCGTGAGTGACACCTAGTGCTCGTCCAATCGACGTCCAAATTACAGTCAAGGCCGAAAAATGGCCCTCATTGTCGGCCTCAAAAACTTCCAGGCGCTTAAAATCAAGGGGGAAAAATGCGCCAAGATCGAATTTCGCGGTAAACAAAAAGTTTGCAATTAAGTGGAATAATCGCGTGCGCGCCGACACGTGATCGACGCCAAATCGAATCATCCGCCGTTTGTCTTTCTAATCGCGTTTGAGTCTGACTGTGACAGTCCGATTAAATCCTTCCGGCCTATTTTTCAAACACAATTTTCCCCGTTTTTGATTTTTTTTTCTTTTGGGTTACATTGACAAAAATTCAAATCGGTATTTTTTACGTGAAAATAAGAGTTTATTTTTTAGTCAACTCTAAACGAACTGATTCATGCCAATTTATTAACATTAAACATGAATTATAATTGTTTGTATTTATTAATTGTATTGTTTGTATTATTAATTTTTCGTATTTATTTTGTTAAAAACATTTAAGCTTCAAAATTCGTGTCAAAGTTAACGGATAAATTAAATTAATTAAATTTTGCAATTCGTTTGATTTGGTTCGAAGAAATATAGTTACTTGATGCAAAGTGACTTTGATGATATATCGTATTAGACTCAATATCAAGTCAGTAGGAAATTTGAAAAAGTTTTAAAAAAATTGGAATCAAGTTATAATTACAATAATTTTTTGTCAGTTTGACTAAAAATTTTAAAAGAGAAAATTTCTCAAAGAGAATATAGTCAAACTGAATATACAGTTACGATAACTGGCATTTTAGTTTACTACAAGAGGGAAAAATTTTATCAAAATTTACTGAACTGTATACAGTATATGGGGACAAATATAAAATTTGGAGAAAAATATCATAGCTTACAGCAAATTTTGATGAATGAGCATAACAAATTAATATTAGTTTAGTAATTTTTTATGCTCATTCGTCAGAATTTGCTGTAATTTTCAATATTTTTCTCCGAATTTCAGATTTGTTCCTCATTCACTGTATATACAGTTCAGTAAATGTTTATTTATGAAATATAATAATTGATAGAATTTTTTTATAATTTTTATATTTTTCTCAGTGTATACTAGATTTCCAGTCATATACTAACTACAAACGCCAGAACTTAAATAAAATATAGTTCAATCAACGAAGTAAATTTTTCTCAGAGTAAAACGTAATGGTATATTTTGTCACGTGGTTATTTAAGTTGTGGAACAATGATTACTATTTTGAGGCAAAGTTGCGGGTTTCCTTTGTTCAAATTTGTTAGCAGTTACAAAGACGTTCCACAAGCTGATAAACTTTACTCTTCCGTGTGATATTTTTTTTTCTTCTTTTTTTCGGTATTGCATTTTACGCCAAAGTTTCCCGACAGTTGCGGTTAATTAAAACTCCGGCCCGAAGATTCATTTCGGTGTTTTATCATTCTTTTCAGGATTCCACTTTGGTTTTGCTATCAATAAAAAATTAGTTCTACTAATAATTTCTGCCAACTATTCTGTTTCTTTTCTCTTCTTTTTTCGTACAGATTTTTCTTGTGAAAGAATGTTTCAACTTTTTTATTACAATTTTTGTTGGTAAACAGTTCTTTTGCGGGTAATTTTTTTTCTTTTCAGTTTAGTTGACGCGAGGTAAACTAATTTTCGGTTGGCAAAAAAAGCGAGAGATGGTTTTATGAGTGTTTGCAATTGGAAATGAATGTGATGTCACAAGAATGAAAATGATTTGAGAATGAAAATCCAAAGGGACTTACAAAAATGAAATAACGACAAATCAACAATGAAATATCATCTGCAATTAAACGTTGATTGTCTCTTTGATTAATACATTTGGTTTTCAATATAGAATTATCTGTCCGATAACGAAAACAAAGGCGAACCAAAAATTTTGTCGTAATAATAATAATATGATTTGTCGTGTCCTTTGATAAAAGACCAGTTAAATTCTTTTTTCATTGTTTATGAAAAAAGTTTGTAATTGTAAAATTGTAAGTGTAAAATTTGTATGTGTATAAGCATTTTTCAATTTACAACGTTGCAAAATGCAAATAAGATGGGTAGATTTATATACACAACGAGAAGAGAATAAACAAAACAAAAACTGAACTGAAATCGAAGTACATTCAAAAACATTTTATTCATTTATAACTGAATGGAAGTTTGCATATCATTCAGCAGTTTCTTATTTGAACAGTGTTTTATCAAATATACGAAAATATTCGAAATTGTTCCACCAGATATTCTAAGCCGTTTGTTTTGTATCGTATTATCAATCCAATAATAGTAAACAAGTTCCTACAACTTTTATAATACAGTTTTTTTTTCCTTTTCATAACCCAAATAAAATTTTATAACTAGAAAAAAAATGTTTATAAATTAATAAATGGAGGTATATTACTTTTCACATCTAGCTTAACAAACAAAATTAATTAAAATTCGTTTGTTTGCAGGAAAACAAACTTTTTTCATAAAAGTTTATGAAACAATTGAAAATCAGAAATTTATTCATTTCTAATAATGCTAATTTCAAAAAACATTTGCAAACAAATATACCTAACAAAATTTCTTTCTGTATGTGTTGTAAAATTTTTTTTCTTTTCTTAGTTCCTTTTTTTAGTTCATCTTAATCATAAATTAGTCAAAGTATGGCCAATAAAGTATTAAAAGCTGGAAAAAAGAAGAAAGAAAAAAGAGAAAAGCAAGTAACGTTCAAACAGAAAGATGAATAGCAAAAAAAGCTAAGGGTTGAAAGCAACTTGTCTGAAGAACAGCTTTAAAACAAAAAAAGTTACTTATATTTGATTACAAGTGTCCTACTTCAACGTCGAACATATTCTTTTGTGACATGCCCCTAGTAAAACAGATGATATATTTCCATAAAATATCAATATATTAACAATATATTGTTTTTAGCAAAATACATTAAGGTAAATGTATACCTAATACGGTTATAGTGTACTTATTTGTCTTATGTTTGTTTAAAATATATTTTGAATTTATTTTGAAATTGGAGGCTGTGCTAAATAATTGAATAATTATCTCAAATAAGAATCAAGTATAAAAAAACAAACTTAACACAAATAGGTACACTATATAACCGTATTAGTTACTTTTACCTTATATATATCATATATTGTTCAATTATTGACAATAAATTGAAAATATATGGACAATATGTTCATCATATATGTATTTTTCATATATGGATTATATATTGGCAATTGTCAAAATTATTCAGTATTATTATTAATAGGTATATTAGACTAATTATTTAATAAGTTATTATTATTATAACATTTATAACATATATATAAAATCAATAAATAATTAATTAATATATAATTAAAATATGTATGGTAAATATATTGTCAATACATTGTCAATATATGACTTCTGAAATAGCATATTTTCAATATATTTTATGTAAGGACAATATAAGATCCTTTTCACTAGAATCATTCTTTGTTTCGCAATTAAATAAGTTCTCGATTATTTCTACAATTCAAGCAGGATGAATTTTTCTTTCGACAATATATGGTCGTAGATTTAGCCTCGGACACGATATTCTTGGTAAATTGAAAGTAAATCAGCTGTAAACTGGATTATCTTCTGATCTAAAATAAATTTAGCCACATTTTTCTTGGTTAAAATGTTTTGTTACTTTTGCAAATATTTTTTGAAATTTTCATGCAACTAATGTAAATAAATGACGAAAAAAATTTTTTTTTATTTGAAAATTCAATTTTACATTTTGACATGTGAAAGTTGACGTTTTATTTAATAAAAGTTGATTGAATATTTGTTCTTATTGTAACATTGTTCCATTATTTTAAACATATTGAATTTGACGGAAACAAATTTGATAAATAAACTCATACTTTAATTAAAAATTCTAAAAACAACCTGATATTTTCGCAAGGTAAAAATATCATTCCAGGTAACTCAATAAAAATTGGATTGCTGCATTCTTTCTTGTCTAAACATTCACTGAGAACGTAGCATTTTGTTTGTACTTTTCCTGCCGCTTGAATTTTTGATTTCACGTCTGACCGAAAAACTAAATTGTTTCCCGTTCGACTTATCGATCGGCGATTAATTATTTCGTTCCCTTCCGATTACAAATGAATTAATGGCTCGTTTTAATTATTCTGATTAACATATTTTCAAGCCGGAAATGAAAACGTTCGTTTTAAACAACGAAAAGTTTTAATATACTTTTTGTATCACTTTGTTTCATAATTGTGAACAGATTTTCAATTAAAACACGCTCCTCGACTCTAAGCTGCGCGAAAAAGTTTTTAAATGCTTGATAATTGCTTCAACAAAAATCGTAGTTTTTTATACATTGACGGAATAAATTTCATCAACATTCGTCAAATTTTTTAAACGTCTATTTTTTTCCTGAAATCGACATTTTTTTGCACATGATGAAGTGGAAAATTGAATTAGAATATATTCAATGAGATAAAATTTCATGAAAAAATTGTATAACTACGATCGTACTAAAATATGAGAGAAAACTTGAAACAAAAAAAAAACAATTTTTACCATGTTTCAACGAGTAATTTTTTTAATCCAACGTAATATCTTAATAATGGCTCTTAAGACTTATTAAATTTTTCAAGGGATACTAAAATAACGTAGCTTTTTTCTCAAAAGTTTTACGGCCTTTAAAAATATACTGAAAACATTTTAATCATCGCTGAAGAGTGTACAGAATTTCATATTTCATATCGTTCTTTTTTATTAGCTAATTTTCATCTATATGATTTATTTTTCATTTACACTTTTTTAGAGGAAAAAAATATGTAAATATAAAATGTAAATGTGAAGTAAATGTGTGTTGTTATTTTTGTTACAGGCGTTTCGCATTATTCTCGAAATTTGGAAGAAATCGGAGATACAATAACTGTCGATCAGGTGAGTTTTTCTTACCAACGTCAAAATTTATTAATTTTCAAACGATTCGCTCTTCGACACCGATAACATAATTATTTCATATATTGTCTAGCTAATACTAGCATGTGTCAGTTTATCCCTTCGAGAATTCAACACCTGATCGATCATGATGAAATAAATGTTGCAAACCGATAGCTTCGAAACCACACGATTCCAAGTTCAATTAAGACAATTAATAAAAATACCCCTTTTCCCTCACCAAACTGAAATTCAATAATTTCAAGTTTATTTTAATAATTTTTTTCTCTTATTTCACAATCACTTTAATGGAATTCCTACGAATTCGTTTTCCTTTGAAAGATTTTTTTGTTGATTTTTTTTTAAAAATCTGTTTTTATAAGGAAAAAATTTGACCTATTTTGGAATAAAACGAAAACAAAGTGCAGAATTTCGTCTTGAAAATGACGTCTGTCAAAAATTGTGCATTCAGTAAAAACAGCCAGTTGCATTTCAAATCAAAGTGCAAATGCTTGGAAGAGAAACGTCATTACATTTGTGAGTGGAGTGTTGTACCGGAGTTTGGTATTAAATTATTATGAGCGTGAATACATGACATAGTTTATTTACACGAATAATGTACAAACATGAGTTCACTGGTGCTCTTACACTCTGGAGACGAGAACTGTATGGGCGCTTAGTTCGATACATAAACAAAGAAAGTAATTTAGCTAAATTTACTTTGTTATGAAGAACTAGTCCAATGACAAAATATCTAAACTGACAAATAAAATAAACATTCAAGATACAAGTTAAGATTCTATTACTGTAATATATGGTATTATGTTATATTATATTTTATTGAACTAATGAGAACTGTATGGTTTGACAAATCAAAAATCTGAATAATTGAAAACTAACATTCAAAATCCAAAATCAACATCTTAAAAGCCGTATATAAACATTCCAAATCCAATATTAACAACTAAAATACAGAAAATTAACATTCAAATAACAAAATAAACAAATGTAGATTCAAAAACAAACAATCAAATCTAAAATTAATTACTGAAAAATCAAAGAAATCAAAATTCAAAAATTAGAAAATTCAAATTCAAAAATTAAATTTCAGTTGATGTTGGAAATTTGAAATTTCAATTAAATTTAAATCCTATTAATTCCAGATTCAAAATGACCATCTAGCCGTGATATCCAAAATTCTTAATCCTCTCAAATCCTTCAAAGCGAAAATCTGACAGTACGAAAATCAACGTTTAGAGAACCAGGTTAAAAATTTAAGGTTATTAAAAATGAACCATCCAAAAGCAATTCAAACCCCTCTAATTAAAAATTCAATTCATTAAAAAGCTAAAACTTATGATGAAATATTCAAAATCCAAAATTCAATATCTGAGGTTCAAAATCAACATTTAAAATTCAAATCGAAAATTCAAAATAATACATTGCATTAGAATTCACGAAGAACTTAACAATTTTTGTTATCACGAAAAAGCAGTTACAAGGTTTCAGCTTTTTTTAACTTGAAATCTGAATGAAAAATTTTCTCTCAATGATTAGCATCTTATGAATGAGAATTCCACATTTATTGAATCGTGGAAATAAAATATCTCAATTCGTGAAAAAAGAGCGGTGGCAGCCGGTAGGATTAAAATTTCACTATGCACAAAATCCGATGTACATCCCAATTCTTAAAAACGAAAACGATAAATTTACCCATGTATATATGTCAAGGTAACTGGAAAGATGCGTGATAAAAAAATCGATGCAGTATTTATTTCATTACAAATGGGAGAAAAAATGCACGCACTAGTATGCTATTTTTGCATCGAACATTGTCCGGTCGGAAGCATAAATTTATTCGATCATAAAATTTCCAATGTACAAAAAATTATGACGCGAAATATATACATATATCGATACACACATACTGACACACATTGACACGTTTTTATATGCGACATACGTGTTTACACGCGTGTATATATATGGTAATATCAGTTTATATATTATGAATAAACATACATGTTCATTTATACCTGTGATATGAGATGTAATTTTGCCAATCTACATAACATTTTACGCCAAACCTGAGAGCTGACTCAGATCGAATAATTATGTCAATATATTAAGTGAAAATTGCACGTTAAGTAATAGGCAGCCCCAGCGCCAGGTAACGCGATGATTTATTCATTAAGCCAGGTTTATTATAGCTTCTGAACAGTGAAGAAAAATGATAACAAAAAAGAAAAATAAGCCAATCTTCATGACAAAATTGAATTTCCGAGCAGAAAGAAATTATTTATTTTCTTCTTTTATTATTTCGATTGTGTTTTGTATCATTTTATGATCCGGATGTAGGTCGACAGTTACTAGTTAAAGGCGAGCGATTAATATAAATTGTAATCTCGAACACAGGTATGGAACGATTAGAGTTAGCTAGATGACGCTTTTTGAAAATTGTCACGCAGGAGAAAGCGACTAAGGCTGATTAATGGAATTAAAACAAATAGTTTATGATCAGTTAGAAAACGATGTTTATCATATAATTATAAGTTTATAATGTAATTAAAAGTTGGCTATTGTGACTAATGGGAATACAAATTTCCATTTTTTTCTTTCTTTTTTGGTAATCTAATTTTGCGTTCAAAAATATTTTTTAATCTTACAAAAAGTGAAACAACGAGAATGAAAATGATATGACATTTTGAAAAATGTGAAAATATAAACATTGATGTCATAGAAGTTGTTACAAAACGTGAAACTACAAATTGGAAAAGTAATTTTCAGATGAAATTCTCGCGAAAGTCAAATATTAAAAAGGGTCAGAAGTTAAAATTGACAGAAAAAATATTTAACTTGAAAAATTCTAAAAAAATCTGTTTGAACATTTTATTACAGGTGTTACGTTACTATTGCTAATATTTTTTTTTTACAAAGGGTGGAAAACTGCGGCTGTTACATGCACTCTTTTTCATGATAAAGAAAAACTACTGTATGCAAAGCGCGTTGTGAACCACTTTTGTAGAGCAAAAATTATCACCTGACTGCCATAATACTCATTCACATCATGAGCGCAAGGTTGGCTCTATTTATTTTCATTTCCTAAAAGTTGCGATAAAATTTTAATGAAAAATGTATCAACGCAATTTTTATATCAAAATTTATTTTCTTTGTCTGATTTTTTTTTCATTTTAAAACTTACAGTTTTCCTCTTTTTTTTTTTCATTTTATCAGTTTTTCACATCAAAATGTGTTGTATTCTTTACTTTTTTTTTTTTTTTTTTTTGATTGTTTGACTATTTTAGTATTTATTTATTC
>JAAMPD010000958.1:0-32658 GCA_025266255.1 Trissolcus basalis
ACATTAATTAGGATGATAGTTCACGATGAACAAATTCGAACATAAAATTTCGTCGTCCTTTTTTTTAATTAATTTTCTTATTGCCATAGTTTTTCTTTTAATGTCAGCTAAAATTTTGAATCGAAATAATTACCTCCAAACAACAACTATTGCTCGAAAAAATTAAACAAAACATTCCCTTGGGATTTTTTTGTAAATCAAATTATCTTATTTGCTGATTTTGTTATTGTTGAAATATGGATGCTAAAATTTTCCGAAGGATCAGTTTAGATGGGATGTGAAAAATGTGTAATAATTGGAGTGTTGAATCGTCGATGAATCATCGATTATTTTACATCGACAGCCGAGTTAAACGCGTAAATTATGATATTTGCTGTGATAATGATTCGCCCCTCCTCCGTGGCGGCGCGTGAGTCGAGGTGACCCGAGTAACTGCGTGGTTTGGGCGCAACTTGTCACCGTCGCCTCGGTTATCGTAGTCGATCATTCAATTTCATGCTGCAAATTGTCCGCGACGGAAACTCATATCCGGGCACTTCCGGCCCCCCAGACCCCTTCAGTACCGCCCTTGCATGGGGCAACGCAGATGAGCGGCGAGCTTGTTTCCGACGCCAAGCCGAAGTCTGCTTACATACAAATGATTTTCGTTTTCCTGAATCTTTCAGTTTCCATTATATAAAATTATCCTTTCAAATTCTATCCTCCACTAAAAACCAATTTACCCTAAAAATTCAAACGCTATTCTTTTATTTTCAATTGGCTCTTAATTTTTCTTTTATTTCAATAATTTCAATAACAAAAGAAAAAGAATTTTAAAAACCGAAAATTAAATTTGTTATTGAAATGAAAATAAATTCAACTTGAAAATATAAACAAAAAGGAATAATAAATTTTGCTTTTGTTTATGAAAATGTAAAATTTGTTGTGAAAATGAAAATGTTAGGGAAATGCAAAAATGTTTGCTTTGTAAAACCAGAGTATACAAATAAGTAAGAGACGTTTTATTGGCTGGCGCGTTTGATCTCATTAAAAGCTATCACCAAGTTTTTCAGCGTTGAAAAACAGCGCGAGTTAATATTATTGATGACGAAACAAATTGTTTCAAAGTGAAATTTGCTTGTCCACGTTGTAAAAATGACATTAAAAATTAACGTCTACGCGAGCAATTAGACCTTTTAGCACAGCGAATCTAAAATTGCGTAAAGTATCGACAAATAATTAGATCTGCTTTGCATCTGCATCAGAGCAGTGGCGCGCAAATAATATTCGTTTTGCAAACAAACTTTATTATTTGTTATTTTTGCCCGGCCGTTTAATTACTCGCGCGCTAAATGAATTAAGATATCTTATTACGCATGCTCATACAAATTTGCGAAAATGATTTGAACTTTAAATTGGCATGTTCAAGCAACACGACACTGTAAATATATTTTAAACGCTAATGGAGTTGTTCTAATCGTCATTTGAATTCAAACAAACTTTCCAAATCGAACACAAATACAAACTTTCCCCCTCCCTTTTTCGTTTACTCAATTCACTTACATTATTCTTTTTAACATTTTTGTTCGTCCACAGTTTTTAATAACTTCCATTCGTTCCGAATTCATTGGACTTATAATTTTTTATTATTTCATGTACCGGAACAAAAAATTGCCATCAACAAATTCGACAAAAAGTTGGAAAATTGATGAATCATCAGCAACGAGCGTTAGCTCGTCGAGCGTCAATTTTATAGATTCATAAACGAGTGATTGCTAGAAGAGGTATATAGAAATGAGTTTTCATGTCGCTCAAACCCGATGAATCCGTTTAACCAAATGTAATAAACTGCTCTGGCACTCGGTAAATTCATTTCGTCGCGCGCCTCTCGTTCGGAATCCGCCGCGTCATGATTTCATATTTTCGAATTCACGAAAACTGCGATGCAACAGAGGGGGGCGGGGGGAGGGGGGTACCTCGAAAAAAAAACAATACCCGCGAGACAAAGCCGACGAATTGGTCAATCATCCAAAAGTTGAACCCGAGAGAAGTCAAAGTTGAGAGTTCACTTTTGTGGCTTTTTGGAGGGGCACGCGGGAAATTCAAATGAGGTGTGGCGGCGGAAATTTGCCTGCGAATAAATTGCCAAGTCTTTTCGCGATGCAGCCAAGCAAATATGCCCCACGCCCGCGAACTCGCACACGTACCGCTAACTGAAAAGTTTGACGCATTGTCGACTTGTAAACGGAGACGATTGTTGCGCGGGAGCTCCGAGACGGAAAACTTTAAAGAATTTTTGCCAGCGTCTTTCTACGTGTTTCCCGCTTTAATACTCGGCTTCTAATTGCAGTTGATCGAGAAGAAAAGGAAAAAACAAGAGTGCGCTGAGTCCGACGAGGCGAACGAAAACGACGAGCAAAAATAGAAAGAAAAAAAAGGGAAAAGAATAGGAGCAAACACGAAAAAAAAAAAAAAAAGAAAAATACAATAAAGACTCAAGGCAAACACGCTCTTGTAATTGTAACGACCGGGGAAGTCAAAGAAAAGTGCAATGGCGAACGCGTGAGTCCCTCGCATAAATTCGTAATAAGCATAATGTTATTTACGCCGGCGGAACGGCCGACGAAAATTCGAAGGATTACTTTCGGCGCGCCGTTATCGTCGATGGGAGTTTGCGAACAGTGCGAGGCCATTTTTGAAAATGGTTCTGAACATCTCTAGGTATTTTGTTTCGATTAGTCTCTCGTGTTGTAGACTGTCCGAATTTTATCCGCCAGTTTTATCGCAATCATAAAAACCTGGATTTGTTCTTCTCGGCTTAAAAAGCTGTGCTCATTTCGGTTTCCATTAATTTTCATTTTTAAATCACACCAACATTTTTTTATTTCTTTTCTTTCACTCGCCCCCCCCCAGATTTTTTTTCGTGAAATAAAACAAAAAATTAATTATGACTAAACGTCGAAAAGCATCGGGATTCAAATGACACAATTGAGTTAGGTCAAACACGATTGATGACTGAATTCTGTCAATCACCATTGTTCCAAAAAAAGGTCCATTTTTCTCATCACCCGCCGCACAATTCTCGTTTCGATTTATTTGCCTGAGAACAAATGCTCTTTTATAAACTAATTTCCCATGTTTTATACAACTTTTTTCATTAAAAAAAAGGAGCTGAATCGGCCGATCAGTTTGCGTATATCTTTTTTATATCCCCCGGTGCGAAAGTGAAAAAAAAAAATGAGAAACAAATTTTCCGAGCAATTATTTTCATTACGATAGAGCCACTTGACGTGAGATATTTGAGCATAATAGTGAGCGAACGAGCTCGGTATAGATAATCAGAAGCAAGTGATCTCGAAAGTGAGCCGGGATAAAGACATTGATGCAGTAATTGAACGTCGTGACAATAATTTCAGGCTGGATCGAAACGAAGGCGCGAGCGAATCTCGTGCGATGCACGGTCCTCCGCCAAACCTCGCTATCGATTTTGAGCGCAGGGACAGTCTCTCCTTGCCACGAGGAAGATCATCGAGTCTACGGAGGCAGAGCATTTCCCTGAATGCCGTTATAAATCATCGAAGGGCCCTTATTGGGTATAAATTTTATCACATTTTTCTATCACCGGGCCGAATTCTCGGATTAATCGAACGAAACATTTTTCTATCAATTAAAACTTTTCCTTTAGAAAAAAAACAACTTTGCTGAAAAAAAGTTTTTATGGTTAACAAGAATATTTCGATTCTAAATTTTATAGTTGAAAAATTACTGGTTGTTTGAAAAAATTACATTTTAATTAATTAAAATACAATGAAAAGTGTCTGAAAATTCGTATGATTTTTTAAATTACTAAGGTTCTTTGACAATTGAACTGTTTTGATTAAAATAATATTTGGATTAACTTTGTAATTTTATTTGCATTCTCAGAAGTAAATTAGATATAGATCCTTATTCCAATTTATTAATTTTATTTTGAACATTTCTCAAACATATTAAAAGACCTATAATTCAAGATTTTCAATAAAATGTTGATAGTTTTCATTTAAAATTTTGTAAGTTTCTCTTTCTCTTTTTGATTTCATAGGAGAGAGGGGGGCGTATCCCCCCGGAGAGGGAATAAGCCTCAGAACATTACCAAAAACTAAGTGCAAGCGTATTTTTTTTACGCAAGCGAAAATTTTTTACAAATTCAAATTCGAAATATATTTAATTTGAAACTATTGAAAAATGCATGGTTCGTATATCCTTATTTATTATTTTGCCTAATTTTCTAAAGTAAACATCCCAGCTTAAAAATATTCCAATTTTTCAAATTGGTATTAGTAAATTTATTTATATAAGTAAAAATTACAACAAGGCTAACTATTTTGCTAAGTTGTATTTCCCACTTTAATTTTTTGTTTTTCGCCAAAACAAAACAAAAATAAAATGAAGAAAATATTTGTTTCAGGGCCCTGTTTTCTGGAATAGGAAGCAACATGTCATTGCCATCCTGTGTACCGCAAGATCGTGAGTTTCTTCAAGATCGTAAGCCTGCTTTCGTTTCCAACCCATCGCGAGAAAAGTTTGATACAAACGTCGAAAGCCATCAGTCGAACATGCTGCAACTCACCCCTGCCGCAGCCGCAGCCGCGCCATTGACACGTATGGATGAGGCAAGAGTAAAAGGTGCAAAGTATCCGGCACTCTTTTGATACATTTTTATTGGCTGTCGACGAAAGCCAGATGACGGTCATGATATTTCATACGCGCCGAGTTCGGATTAAACTTTTTGAGAATAATTTTTTTCAACGAAATCAAAGTAGCTACGCGTGTTTCATAACTGTTTTAAAATGCAACCATCATTCCCGTTCAATCAAACTTTTGCATCAAAATTGTTCATATAGTCTTATGATATTATTTTCATAATTAAAACAAAATACAAATATTATTATGTTTTCAAGTTTTTACCTAAAAAAGAAAACATTGTCTTACATTGTAACTAAAAACCATATTTACCTTATTTAAAGTTTTGTATACGAAACTTTAACCAACTAAAATTTTTCAATTAAAAAGTATTGACAAAATTGATTCTTTTAGATTGAAAAATTCAATCTGTGCTGGTTACGTAACAGATGTAAATATGAAAATAATTTCACAACAGGTATAAAACAAACAGACAAATTTATAAATAGTCAAGAGTAGATAGTGGGATACTGAAAAAAATTGTTTTCGTTATAAACAAAATTTGTTCGGTGTTTTATATATCTTTTTCAGAAGAACCTCCTTTCATAACTTGAGAAAACGACTTTGAATCTGCTCTGATCCGTCAGGAAACATTTGCGAAAGCGATAAAAATAGTTTTTCTCTATAAGATTAATTTTCCAATATTTTCCATTCTTTACAGAAATTGGGATGAAGAGCGATGAGTTTAAACAAAAGAAAAAACTGAACACGGCGATTGTTTCAACTATTAGTACACTCTATGCGAAATTGCTGGTTGTAGTTGGAGTTGCCATTCCAGTAAGTGCCAGTGTCAGCCATGGTGTACCTACTTCATTGGAACAAGTATGTACTTTCATTAAATTTGAACCGACAGAAATTATAATCCAACTGATATAATTTTTCAACTCTTAAGGTGGTGGTACTGAAAAATATCGTTTTTCAATGGATAATTAATCATAATAATTTTAACATTTTATAACTAATTCTATAATATGTTGTAAATTCCTGTCTAATAAATAAATAATGAAATATAAAAAAATAATTAAAAAATGACTAATAAATCGACTAACACTATTTTTTTATAATTATTTTTTGCAAATTTGCAGGTTCGATATTCAAATACGATATGTTTAATTTCAAACTACTGTAAAAATGCATGCTAGGTATTTCTATATATATTATTTTGTCTAATTTCTAAATTAAATATCTCAGCTTAAAGATAGTAATTTTTTTAAAAATTTAGCCATAGACATATGCATATTACTATAATTAAAATTAAAAGTTGAAAAAAGATATGAATATTTTGCCAAATTGCATCTCCCACCACATATCTTGAAAAATTTTCAAACAAAAACGAAGAAAATCGAATAGACTTGCAACCAAAACAAGAATCACAACTTTGGAAAACAATTTGTACTAAAAAAGAGACAATTTTTCAAAAATTCTTTTCCCAGCTCTTTTCTCAAGAAAAAAAATTTCAAATTAATCCAAATGATATGAATTACCAAATCAGTTTCAACAAATTAAGAGAAAAATGGTCAATTTTTATCAACCTCCAAAGAAGAAAACTTTCTGACACGAAAAAAAATATTCTCAGGGTTTTTATCTCTACCTCTACGTCGTCAGTGTGGCATTCGTGATAACCATGTACACGACAATGATCCGCGACAAAGCAGTGAAAAGAATGCTGGTGAAGCATGCAAAGCAAAAAGGAAGCTCCTTTTTCGGCGAGGCCGAATCGAAAGAACAAAAAGCCCAGGTAATTTTTTGATTTGGCTGAACTGTGTCGATACAAAAACCAAAGTTGAAAATTGAGTTATATATCGATTGTGACAATCCCACTCATTAGCTATTCGTTGAGAAAAAGGCGGACACGCTGAGGCATCGATTGCACCGTCATCAAACGCAACAATACGGCAGCTTTTGTCTGCGCCTCGGCACGGTTGGATTCGGCGCTGGATCACTGGTTTTTACCGGTTTGCAAATTGGGGCGGAAGTGGCATCTGGGCCATTTAGGGCGATTACCCCAGCGGCCAGGCTTCTTCTAGTTACTGCACAGATGCACTTCATATTTCTCAACAGTAAAGATATCGAGCTCACGAGACACGGTGCCTTGGCCAAGTTGGGGCTGATGCACATGATCGCTACCAATTTGTGCGAATGGCTCCAGGTAAAAACCCACCTTTTTCAATATTCATATACCCTCCGATCACAGTCTTTTTTTTCAACCGATATCTTTTTCAAAATTCGTTGATAGAAATAGTTCTACACCACCAGACCTTTTTTTCATAAAATTAAAAAGAAAAAAAAAGTTTCTTTTTTTTCAAAAAAAAGAAACTTTTTCTTTTCTGTTAACATAATAAAATTCTAATTTGCATTCGATCATTGGTGCTAATTTTGGTGCAAACACCAGTACACTTTCCGCGAATGAAAAAAGTAATTCGAAAAAACCTCAATAGACGTGAACCAAAATGTTATTCATAACAAATTTTGTATCCTATTTTTTATTGTAAATCATTTTAGAACAAACAAATCAATGTAACAAAACTAATTAATCAATGATGATTACACTCCAGAGACTTCAAAGTATTGATTAACTGATGTTTATTTTTGCAATTCCGATGATTATTCTAAAATTTTAGAATAAAAATAAATCAGAATTGTTGAGAATAATTGGTTCACGAATGTTTATATAACGTTCGAAGAAAGTTTATTATCAATGAACTAATCATCAGGACAAACTACTTGTGAAATTAGTATTAGACCGACGTTGCATATGACAATACATCATTTGAATGTATATTTGATGTTGCGGCCGAGATGTTACTATTTAGACATGTACTTGAATGGACCGTTCGATTACAATTACTCTATATCGATTTAGTAATGACAATTGAACAGTGTTTGATATCAGCATACAAGTGATACAGGTTCTTTGATTATGTCGGTCAATCTTACGCCGATGAAATCTGTGGATGCAATCTCACACGGTCATCCTGGTGACAAAAATGATCCCCTGTTCATATATACCAGATTTGATGTAACGAATTTGAAAAATAGTTGAGGTAATGGTTGTAATCGGTGCGTTTCGATGGAAAATATACAATTTATATTCGTAGGCTCTGGTCGTTGAAACGCAGCACGAGATCGCCCAATTGGAACACGCACACGAGGGTGACGTCGGTATCTTAAAAACTCTTCTCACTGATGCGAGTCCTTTCCTCTTTCCATGCACGATCGAGTTCAGTTTGATCTGCGCAGTGATCCTATTCGAGATGTGGAAACGGGTGGACGAGCCTGTCCTCGCCAAGAGCGAATCCAGATCTTTGCATCAATTGAGTATCGACTGCGGCAGCGCTCACAGGTATACTTTTATGATTTTTTCAATACGTTTTTAAATTTACATCTATCTCCCACTCTTTTCTACGGTGGTTCTCGAGAAACGGTTTTAACAAAACACAAACAGAAAATAAAATTTGAAAAATAAGAATTTTTAATTCAAATGTCTGAATTACTCCTGGCTTATTATTGTTAATTAATTAATTTAACATTTCAACTGTTTGAAAAATTTTCCTTTTCAGTTTTTTTGTTCAAAATTAGTAAATTATATGTTATGCGAATTTACAAATTTAATTTCTGTATTAAGAATAACTAAATAGTTTTTTGTTTAATTTATATACTTTTTGTATGAAAATTGGAGTATTTTTAAGATTAACTTAAAATATGACAAAATTGAAGAAACTTGTCACAACTTGAATCAAGCTTGAAATTTGAAAATGTAAAATTGATGATTTGAATGTACGAACTTTTTGCAGAGGACTGTTTGGTGGGATCCTAGTGATATCAGCAACAGTTTTGAGTTTGATAATGTTTTTTGTCTTGAGAAAAGCGAAGCCAAAAATGGCGATAGAACAAGTTACTGGACTGGAAGTGGCAATTCAGTCGGTGGGTAAGTGTATCGCGATCATTACATTCGAAACTTTCGAACCCTTAGAAAGTGTGATATCAAATGTAAAATTCAAATAAGTTGATATCACAATAACACCCGCGTTACAAACGTACCGACATAGCTCCTGCATTTACAAGCCTCGTAATTATTCAGAAACTGCTTTGATGTGAAATCTCGATTCACAATTTTTAATTTAAAAAGTTTCAAATATTTCTACTGAATTGGAACGTGATGGAATAGATAGTTATTTTCTTTCAATGAAACTTTTGTCTCAAACTGCTTTTTGTTCTTGGGACTGTTTATAACATACATCTCAGTTACAGAAATTTCTGCATTCATGATCAGATGAGGAATATTGTTTTCTAAAACTTTCTCTGCCAAAGATAAAGCGCCCGTTCCTATTGATGATTTAAATTTTGCATTAAAAATTTTCGTTGGAAAAAAAAACACTTCATATAATGTTCAACAATTTCTCTGACATCATCAAATAAAATATGATTCATTTTAAAACATTCATTTTAAACAGACTTTGAACAAATTTTTCAAAGAATGATTTAAAAATACCATTTTACAAAAAGGATACTTATTTTTTAACCAAGACGTATGTTATCAGTATTTGATCAAGATATGTTATCAGTACGACCAACTTCAGAAGTGTGTCATCAACTTTTTTTTATGAGTTGAGATGAGAAGGAGAAGGAAACGTTACTAGTTTAGTTATTTCAAGAGAAAGGAGATTTTAAACGAGGACTAATAAAAAAGAAGAACCTACAAGTCAACGAAATAATTTCAATTAGTCGATTCGATCCAGGTCTGATCGCATCTCTGGGCGGCGCGTTGAAGCTACGACATCTGAAGGAAAAAAACAAGAAAGCTCCGCATCTCGACGCGACGTTATTGACTGCGGCCCAGGCCGGGGTGTACCTTCACTGTCTCTTCGGCGCCATCGGAGGATTCCTGACAAGGGGACCCACCTGGGGGCTCTCTCTGAGCGCAGACTTTCTAGCTTTGGTGCAAAGTACCATGCAAACTTTACTCATCAAGGTGAAACTTTGCAACATAGATAGAAAAATAAAACGCAGGAAAGGACGACACGCAAAGGCAGATGAGCGAAACTGTATACTGTCAGGCATTTCTTCCTTTAACCCGAGTTATTTCAAAGTAATCTTGCACCGAGCTTTATGTCGCGATAGAAATTTACTTTCTGCGGCCAATCTTACTTCTTTTCCTTTAAGATATCCTTTTTTTCCCATCGTTCTTTTATATTCAGATACACTAATTTCTCTCCTAATTCTATAACATTTTGTTCCGATGGATATCAATTTGATTATCTGAAAGAAAAAAAAATTTTTTTTTTATTTTTTTCCAGATTGCTTGGAGGAAAAGATCGACGACGTATAAGAAGCCTGGGAAGGAGCTGGTGACGTTTTTAATAGTCGTTAACATTGCACTTTGGATAGTGAACACGCTGGAGAAATCACGAGCTGATGTGAGGCCGGACCACCTGAAATTTTTTGGCGTCTGGGCGTGGACGATCATCACTCACGTTTCGATGCCTCTTGCTATCTTTTTTCGTTTCCATTCGGCCATCTGTCTTTTTGAAGTTTGGAAGAGTTGCTACAAATACAGACCTCCCAGTTATCCCACCACTTACTAATCGTATAAACAAATTTAAAAACGTCACTGGAGTTTGATTTTTTATTCGAAAAATTATATTTTCATATTTAAACAATTGAGACGAGCCAATAAAAGTAATTTCAAAAACGTCAAGTTGGGTGAGCCAAAGTTCCCGGGGCGGAACGAGATCTATCAATTTTTTCGTTAAATTTTGTCCCCTGATCGATCAAAAATCAATTGGAAGTTCCCAACAAGGCCATCAGAGGATAGATTATTGATAGGATGGCAACATACAACGACGCTGGACCGCAGCGAAAATGTCTGTAAACCAGGTTCCATCATCGGATGACATACATTCTCTAATGTAAATATTAACAACCATAATTTGATAGATGACGAGGAAGTGGGTTGCAGTAAACAGAGTGCAATTGGACATTAGGAGAAAAGTGCGAGAAAAGTTGTTGGCGCTGGTAAAACGTCGCTAAACGTGGAGGCGGGAGAGAAAATGTAGGGCGCGATTGTTTGGTACAGTTTGATTGAGTTATCGAATCAAAAAATAACAGTTTTACCGGACGAGAGAGACATGCACATCAATAGTTTGATACAGTTTACGGCAAACACATTTTGATGGCAATCACGTCACAGCAGAGCAAGCGAACGCAGGGGATGAGGAAGTATAGGCGGGTTGAGTGGTCTACGTTGGTAGATCGGTGAAGAGCTCTTAGCAACCCTTTGTTGCTTCTACTCAAACCAAAGGCCTCTGATTTACTTAGACCATCGAGTACTCTCGGACTCGATGGCCTATAACAAGAACGGCAAGAAACATCTCCTGCGCCTTAAAAATTGAGCAAGAACGTACGAACACTATGTTTTATCGAATTACTTCTTGCTTAATAGGCACTATGCTTTTGAGCCAGACCGGGCGAAATTCAGTCAACCCCAGGGCACTAATATTCATAACAAAAATATTATCACAGAAAAACGTTTCGAAACTTCGTCGTTCGTGGAGGATGCAAATTATCAGTCCGTTGACTGAAATTTATAAACATTTATTTGTGTTAAGATTTTAATGTTAAAGTATGATATACAATTATTTGTGTTAAGATTATTAAGATTTTGATGTTAAAGTGTGATATACAATTTTGTAAAATGAAAAATCGTTGGACACTTTTGTCGTTTCTGTAATAGTAATATAATAATAAATGTGTTGATAAAAATATGATTGTAGTTAATTTTTGAACAAGTTGAGTATGTTCAAGTTGAGATGTTAAATTTAGAAATGGGACAAATGATGATGTGGGTGGAAATATTGAGCATGCATTTTTGTAATGGTTAGAGATTGAATATCTTGGATTTAGAGAATTTATATTCTCTGTCGAATTGTTTATGACAAATAAAATTATGACTTTATTTGCGATAATTTATAGATCGAGCAATTTGTAAAATTGTATTGTGAGTAGATATCTTTTATTGAGATAACATAAAGAGTAAAATTATTATAATTTCAAACGAATTATTATAATTTCTAAAAACAAATATTTAGAAAACAAAATCAATTCAACCTTCTTTGGAAGACAGAAAATAGACATTTTATAGGAATCTGCAATTTTCAATACGTTTTTTCAAAGATTTTGACCTCAATTTTATATCTTTTAAATTTTTAACATAAAAAATCATTTTGTCCTACTTGTTTAACAGAAATTTTTTTTCAAACCTTCATGTTCATAAAATTGTTTCATAAATATCATCTTAAAGAAACGTCTGAAATTTGTTCAACATTATATTTCCACTTTCGAAACAGCAGCGAGCCAAATTTTTCAGCCTTTATCTTGATGATGAAAATAAAAAGATTTCAAAATATTGTTCCACTTTTTCAACCGAACAATGTCAACCGTCCATGAAAAATGAATTAATGCGAAAAAGCACCTAATATTTAATGACGCGTTTTAAACCGTCGTAAATATGAAAATCAATATTGGGACGAAAATAAAATATCAAAAAAGAACGACTTGAAGAAGCTGTATTAATTGGTTGGCGCTCATGAAGGGCACTTAGTAGGAGGAAATCTGAAGAATGTCATAGTCAGGTGTCGCGCGAGATATGTTTCTTTGATTTTTGTTTTTCTGACGGATCTAACGAGGATTTGTCGGCTCGCCCCAAACCCCAATATTAGAGTTGCATCTAAAAGCAACAGCCAACAACGACAACGAAAGGATTTTCTATCTGGGAGGGCTTGCTCACCAGCACGAATATCGGTCCAAGTGTAAGCGTGATAAGTTGAGGGGAGAGGAAAAGACGACGACAGACAGTGTTCTAGGCGGTACAACCCCCGCTGCTTTGCCTGCATCGGATCCGCCAACTGTACACACCGGTGACAGAAAACCTTGATACATCCGACAAACACAGATATTCCAAGCGGGTCCTTCGGATTTATCAAGATCGTGCATATAATGGATGAGCGCTCGCTCTGACTTTCGATGCTGACTTTTTATAATAATGCATGACTTGTAACAACATGTTACAGGGTTTCGTTCTTGTTTCGAACTCGCGGGATCCCTCTTTCCATTACCATTAATTATTTCACATGTCGTCAAGATGAGAAAAACATTCGCAAATTGGAAATAACGTCTTTTTGTTAAATGAAGCAACAATTTTTTCTTGAATATAAACATGAGATACACTTTGAAGCGAAAAGACATCGTTTGATAAATGTTGCCGAATGAAATTGTTCAAAGCCTCACGAGAGAAACATCCACAGAAATTGTGTGCACGGATTTCAGTTCAGTTTTTCTCTCCCCCGAAAACATTTTGTCATACCTTTCAACATTGCATATTGCAGTTTTTTCAATTACAAAACGCGAGCGCATCTCGCAAGGTTGGTAATCAAAATAGTTTACATCAAACCGTATTATTCTATTTTTTTTTCTTTTGAAAAAAGCCTTTCAAATTGGATCAAACAATTTTCAAACGCAAAATTTGATTTCAATATAAACGATAATTACTGGAAGTGCAGCGAGGTAACAGCATTACCCCGGGCCTATCGAGCGAACTAACAAAATTTAAAACAATTTTAAGCAATTTTATGCATGAAAATGTATATCAAATTTGATTGGTCTCCGGCGACGACGCGAACACAAGTAAACTGAAAAGCCGAGAGGACGAGGCACGGTGAGGATGAGCGGGGTGCTCCGTTTCCGCAGGAAATGAGGACCCTGCTGCCGCAGTATGCCGACGTCGTGACAACGAAAATCGTATTTATATTCCATCTCCCTGGTCGCAGGTAAACAGCGGCGCGGGGACACGCGTAACCCAATTTGTGTAACTTGCATTCCGAACTGTAACAGGCGAGCGCCATATTATACTATTTGCGAAAATCGTCCCTGCCTTGTATCATTCAATTAAACGCCAATTACAATCCACTCACAAACAAATGTTTAACCCTAGAGGTACGCAAAAAATATAACCGCTTGGTTATCATGTTAATTTAAAAGGTCCAACTTGAGATGAACCTCGAACAACATTTCGTTTTGTTATAAATATTTATTTTCTATTTCAGCTTACAAGTTCGTCGACATTTTTTCTTTTTCACACACTTTTCGAAAATTATACAACACTGATCGGGTATTCGATTTTTAATAGTTCATTTTTTTTTTCTTTTTTTTTTCAATTGAAAAACATCTTCAACCTAAATCCTTAACGTCAAATCGTTGCTTTTGATTGGGATCGAAATAAATTAATGGCCATACCTAAAAGAATGGAGAATCATTGAAATAGTACTGACTCAAAATGAAAATTTTTTCAGTTAAAAACTACTGGACAAAAAAATTAGCGAGCACTCTGAAATTTTTAAATCAAATAACATTTTGTCATTTGATGTCATAATTTTAATAAAGTTCAAACAAATTAAAAATACACAAGCTTCTATTTAAGCTCAATTAAAAGACATATTTCCTATTCTGTTTGTCAAAATTATACAATCGTCTTCTCTCAGGGTGTCTGCTAATTTTAGTTCAGATTATAGGAGAATTGATACATACTTTTGGAATTCCCATTCACGATTATCGAGCGGACACACTTGTCGGGTCTTGAGCCATCGCGAAATGCAATGGAAATGAAACGCGTGCTGCAAGAGAGAAAAGATTTGGCGTTGAAAAAGCATTTGCATGGATTGTGTTAGGATGTGATATGCGGATGCGTGTGACGTTAATACTTACATTACAAACGCCCCAGGCAACAGTGCATTCTTCACTCGTAGCTGATGCCTGGTTCGCTTGGCATTCAATGCAGAGGTCCATTATGTGATTGCGGCAAATCGCACAGTTGTCTACCACAATATCTGAAAAATAATATTATAGAAAGTTGGGATCAGTTTCATTTGAATGTTGATAACTCTACGATTCACGCTCGTACTTTCCCATTTAATTGAATTAAATAATTCAGCCTGTGAAATATAACGTGAGATCACATTTTGCACCGACAATTTTCAATTACAATTACTATTTTGTTTGCCTTATCAGATGGATGTGCATTATCAATTATTCCGAACTTCATGATGTAAACAAAATTGAAACGAAATTTAAATCAATTGACATTTTCACTACGAAAATGTTTTATTTTTGCCTATCTCATATTCGCAAATATTTACTTTAGGATTTGTTGTCATTTTTGTTATTTTGATTTTCATTTATTTTGTTTTGGTTTGTAACCCAATTTGTAATATAGTCACATCCACATTATAATTCTGGCATACGTGAGAGCTGCAAAATTTGCAAAAATATTAAAATCGTCAAGAAAAAGTCTGACAGTTTTTTCATATCACAGGGTGAATTATTTTATTTTTCTAATAGAAATGTACTTGCGTATAAACATGTTTACACATACCCCAGGCCCATAATGCAACTGCATTCCACTGAAACAAAAAATTTGCAGTCAGTTCAGTTCAGAGAGGTTATGTTTTCATTAGTTAATTTTTGTTTCGATTCAAACAAAGAAATAAAAACAATGACAAAAGCGATTTGAGGTTAGTTTTTGAAACAAATTTTGCATCGAGATGTGCACTTACTTTTTTGACTTCGAAACGTTTTTTCTCGCCCTTGGAACTGCTTGATGTTGGAATATCAATCACTTCGTCGTCAACGTCCATTGCAGATGCCATTTTTGCGATGTTAAATGTAATAAACAATTCACAAACAGAATAAATCGACGAAAACTTATCGAGTCACTGCTTTGAATTGACAAGAATGTACAAGAAACAATGAACCCCTCTAGATTTGTGAAAAACCTTGTCGGTAAAGTGAAACTTGCGACTAGAATTTGGAATACCACTTGAGTCAAAACAGTAATGCACTTCTGACCGAGTCGGTAAGGCAGATCCCATGTCGATAACAGATAAGAAATCAAATTCATCAGTCTTTTCCATGGAGAATATTTGACAATGTTAATTAAAACATTTTTTAAAAGCAAAAAATACTATTTTGAAATTTGTTTAAAGTGATCCATGAAAAAAATATTCAGATTTTTTCAATTTAATTTTTGTGTTCAAAAATAAGTCACAAAATTATTTCAGAGTGACATTTTATGAAACGTTAAAAATGGTCAATGATAAGGACAAAACGAGAAATGTATTTTTTATAAAATTTTATTTGAAAATCCAGCAGTGACAGTCAGCGTAAAGGATTTTAGTCGTTGGCGATGGTGACCTCAACTTCTACACCAGGTTCGATAGAGATGCTGGTGATTTGTTTCACGATTTCTGATGGGGAGTAGAGATCGATGATTCTCTTGTGGATTCTCATTTGGAATCTGTCCCAAGTCTTTGAACCTTCACCGCAAGGAGTTTTACGGGTTGTGATTCTGAGAATCTTGGTTGGCATACGAACTGGTCCTTTAGCCTTCAGTTTCTGTTTTCTGGCTCCTTCAATCAGCTCCGAGCACACTGTAAAAATTAAAAAAAGTTGTATTATTAAATTAAAATTCAAATAAAATAAATGTAAAATTTTATCAATATTGATTTTTTTAAAACAAACCTTTTCTCCAATGAACGAACATTGCGAGAAGTCAAAGTGATACGGATTCTGTGAATTGGAGATGCCTCCTGACCGGGCTTCTCTGGATTTTCAACTTTAGTAGTTGCCTGCAATAGTAACACATAATTAAAATTTTGCAAATACTCACAAAACGAATAAAAAAATGCATTTGTTAATTTTGAAATATTTAATTCATGAAATAACTTTCAAGAATCAATATTTCTAGGAACATAAATTGATACAAATAACAGAGCATTATCAAGAAGCATGGAACATAACCTCAAATAAAAATGTGCTCAGATATTGATGAAAGAATAAAAAGAAATTGTAAAAATAATTGAAGTAAGATTGAAAAATAAACATTGTGGTTCAGAATTTATTAAATTTACTTACCATGATTGAATTGAGGTTTAATCCTGGTCGAGATAATCGAAACTTCTCAGATCAGCGCTGAACCAGTGTTAAACAAGGCACGTGTCACACGCGAGAGAGTTTTCGTCCCAAACCGAGCAATAGCGCCCCCAATTTCAAACCGGAAACCGCTCGGTCAAACCAATGACAACAAACTTTGACCCCTCAAGGTCAAAATTGTATTCAACATTCACAAACGCATTTCACAAATAATTTATATTTTATTACAATTTATAAAATATTCAAACACTGACCTTGACCGATGACCCAGCAACAAAAAGTCTCGTTTGACCGGAAGTTTATCAAGCCACCATTATCGACGACTCGAATTGGCGTTTAATGTCCACTTACGAAATGATTTACGACGTGTAGCAATCATTTTTTCTCCCGGCTGCAATTTTCCAATAAAATCATAACAAATCACTTAACAATATTACTTTTGCCCACTTCCTAACCTAATTTTTTCCAAACATTTTTACTCAACGGAAATTTTCAAATTTGCAAAGTTTAAAAAAGCATTAACATTGTTTTTCTTGAACAAACTAACGAATAGCTATAAATAGATTGTTTAACAGCAATGAGAAGTAGAAGAGAAGAAGATTTTGTTGCATTGTTCGTTTTTTCCATTTGAAATTGCGTCTGGTCCCGAGAGTTGTGCGGCGAGTTGCGCAGCCAACTTCACACTGCAAGTCGCTGTCGCGTCCTTTGGTACGGTCGGCCGTACAGAATATCAAAACGAGGCAATTGATTGCGATTTTACAATGCCAAGTGGCCGAGTGAGCTCGGCAGAGTGTCGACGCAGTGGCTGTGCACGTCTCTAGTTGATTTTGGTCGTGCGAACTCCGCAACGCGGCCCCAGACTGAGTTGGTGCCGCGGAACCGCCGATCATAGTGCGCTCGCTTTATTGATATTTTGAGTGTCAGGCTGTACTTCGCTTATGCATATCTCGAGGTAACCGACTTTTCATAAACCGCCTTCGTTTCCGTCCTCCCTCTAACAACATTCCTCCCCGGGTTCGCGCTTTATTTTTGTTTACATTGCGATGCGAGCCTCGGTTAGCGGACGCACATAACCTCCAAATTTCGTTGTCATCAGATTTCGCTCGGCATTTTCCCGCGGCTTTTCTGAGCTGGTTGAAAAACAATCGAACAGGACATGAAACAGAAGTTTCTCGTTATCGTAAGTCGTGACCTTTTTAAATTCAAAATCGAGTTTCAACGCCCGGAAGAGAGGGAGGTCGCTTTTTAGATCACGGGAGTGGGGCGATGTTTTGAGTGCCTCGTCGCGTGTCCCGCTCTGTTTGTTTGTTTGTTTTCCCGCATTTTACATAGTCTGTATTTTCGTTTTTTTTACCATTTTTTTCCTCTCGTTAACATTTGTAAATAGAGTCAAAGCTTGTAGCTTTAGTGGATCTTTGGCATTTGTGTTTTTTGAAATTCCACAGAATTTCACAGCCAGTGTTTGTTCCAATGAAAATGCCAATATTTTTTTTGCTGTTTTTGTATTTTAGAATGCGGAATACTTTTGGACGAATGAATTAATATTCATATTGTCTTGCAGAGTTTGGACCGTATTCTAAAAGCCAACTTTCAAGAGGAAAGGAAACTGTTTTCGAGGTAAAATTCATCATTGATTGGAAATTGGCATAATGGCAGAAATAAATTACCCACAAGGGTGCAGGCCCGTTGTCATCGAAGGCTTGGGAACTGATGAACTAATCAGACGACTTAAGGTGATTAAATTATTTAAAAATTTTGCAAATCAATTATGAGGTCAATCTGTTGAGTTCATTTTTGATAACTTTGTTTTCATTTGTTTTGCAGACTCTAGCACACACACTGCAAGCTATGGGCCAAGATGAAGGCATGTACCAACAGTACATTCCACTAGCTCTACATTTAGCTGAGGATCACTTCTTAACTCATGAAAGCAAGGATGTACAGCTGCTTATTGCATGCTGCATTGCTGACGTTTTAAGAGTTTATGCCCCAGAGGCTCCTTACAAAGATGCTGACCAGGTAATTTAAAATAACATCACTTTCGATTATGTTTGAATTCATGTATCATTAGCTCTGTGTTATAATTCTGATATCAAATTTTGTATATTCTTATTTTCGTCCTTCATTTTGTTCATATCAATTCAGATTGTACCAAAAGCTGATTTTTTTTATTGTGATTTGTATACTGTTATATCTTTTTTACTCTGTAACTGTGGTATTATAATTTGTTATATTTTTGTTTCTCAGGTTAAGCAAATATTCTTATTTTTAATACGACAACTGGCTGGTCTGAAAGACCCAAAGGATCCAGCATTCAAACGATACTTCTACCTATTAGAAAACTTAGCTTACGTCAAATCGTTCAACATGTGCTTCGAGCTGGAAGACTGTCAAGAAATATTTGTAACTATTTTCCCATGTTCAAAAAATAAGTTGTATACAGACTGTATCTGTATATGAAAACCGGTTATTTTCTTTTTATTTTCAATTTAAAATAATGTGTGATTGTTTGTTTGTTTCAGTGATGAGCATTCAGGCAAGGTGAAATCGTTCATGCTCGATGTACTTTATCCTCTGATCACAGAGTCAGACATTGTCAGTAATGAGTTACTGGACATCATTCTAATGAATATTGTCGAGCCGAACAAAACCCAAAAGAAAAATGCCTACAATCTCGCGAAAGATCTCATCATCAAATGCAGTGAAACTTTGGAGCCGTACATTCAGGCTGTTAGTCTCTTTTATCATAAACATAGTTTTGAATTACAAACTAACGTCACCGTATAACATTGTTAAAACGAAAACTAATGTTTGTTACAGTTTTTCAACCAAGTTTTGATTCTGGGCAAAGAAGAAAGATCCCTCCAAATATGTTCGAAAGTATACGACTTAATTTACGAGCTGAACCACATCTGTCCCAGCGTTCTGCTCTCAGTTTTGCCGCAGCTCGAATGCAAACTTAAGTCGACACATGAGAACGAGCGACTGCACGCGGTGGCGCTTTTGGCGCGCATGTTTTCCGAAAAAGGTTCACAACTTGCGATGCAGCATCAACACCTGTGGCGCGCTTTTCAGGGCAGGTTCAACGACATCTCTGTTTCGATTCGTATCAAGTGCGTACAATATTCGATGCACTTTTTACTCAATCACCCGGAGTTGCGAAAAGACATCACAGAAACACTCAAGTTGAGGCAACACGACGCTGACGAAAACGTCAGGTATGAGGTCGTGATGGCAATTGTTTCAACTGCAAAGAAGGATTTTGAAATTGTTTCTGATAGCGAGGATTTACTGGAATTCGTTAAAGAAAGAACTTTGGACAAAAAGGTACGAATATTTGTATAAATCAAGTTGAATTTTTGGTTAAATCTGGGATGCTAATTGGTTGTTATCTGTATTGTTTTCATAGTTCAAAATAAGGAAAGAAGCCATGACTGGATTAGCGATAATCTACAAGAAACACTTGAGCGACGCAGACGTGCCGCAGGCAACTAAAAAGGCGGTTACTTGGATCAAAGACAAGATTTTGCATGGATATTATATGGCCGGCATGGAAGACAGACTGCTCGTCGAAAGACTTTTAAACACTTGTTTAGTGCCTTACCAGCTGTCAGCCGAGGAACGGATGAAAAAACTTTATCACTTGCTTGGAACCATCGATGATCATGCTTCCAGGGCTTTTGTCGAATTACAAAAACATCAACTTGCGTAAGTTTCTCTCTCTCATCCCCCGTTTGATATAAATTTCATAACTCACTTAATGGTTGTTTTTAAAATTTAAATTACAGAGTACGTAGAGCAGTGATGGAATGGGTGAACATCACAAAACGATCAAACATTGCACCGACATCCGAGATGAACTCCAAGATCCAACAGATCTCTCGTTTCTTACCGGATCCTATGAAGGTCCAAGAATTTCTCCAACAATTCGGGTTGAAAATGAAACACGATCCAACACTTCTGGCTGACATGGAAACAATCGTGCAGCCAACAGTCTCGTGCAAGGAGTGTGCCGACACTATCTCTGCTGTACTTAAGAAACTTGGTCCACCGGTCATGACAAATCTATTGTATAATACTATTAAGATGCTACTCGAACGGGTCAGTTCCGTTATAATCGACGCAGATGCTATCAGGGTAAGTTCAAGTCACATTTCAATTATAAATCAGAAACAACATACATGAACAATTGTAATAATACATTATGAATTATCTTTTCAGATCTTAATTGGTTACGTCACAGATTGTTTGAACGGAGGCAACGTCATTGAAGAAGTTGGATTAAATCCAAATAATGCTGGTGAAAAGGGCTTAAAGCTTCTTATGGTAAACATCTACTAATTTATGATCTAATTTGAATAGCTGATATGAATGTATTGAAATTTTATAATCATTATATTTCTTATTCGCAGATACTTTCTTTCATCTTCGGTCCACATTTCTTGCACAATGACATTCTTATGAAACTTGTGAATATGCTCCGAATGGATGATGAGATGGTGGCACCGCTCGTACTTTCAACGTTCACTTTTCTCGGTCGCTGTTACAAACCACTTTGCGAAATCGCGCCAGAGGTCTGCAAGATGCTCGCGCCAATTTGCAAGAACTTTGCCGAATCTGGTACCCCGAAACAAGCGAAGAACGCAATTCGATGTCTTTTTGTCAACATGACAAACATCCACGACTCGATTTTCCCAGAAATCATCGAGAGGATCAAGATGTCACTCACTCCGAGCTGCGAGAATTATCGTACCGCCATTGTCACGCTCGGACACATCGCTTATAATTTACCGGACAAATACCAAATTCAAATAAAAAACTTGGTCTCCAAAAAAGTAATTGCAAATTTCAACTTGTACACGAAAGAGAAAAATTGTTATTTTGAAAACATTCAGTTATGTTATAATGATGTTTTGTGTTTTTAGATTGTCAAAGAATTACTTGTAAAAGACTACAGTGAACCGCGAACCGAGCTGATCGAAGGCGACTGGTGTCGCGAGGATCAGTTGCCGGAGGAAACGAGATGTCGACTAGAAGGGCTCAAATGTATGGCTCGATGGCTGCTCGGACTGAAAACGGACAATTTGTCCGCCCAGAAAACTTTCCGCATGCTGAACGCTTTTATTATGAATAAAGGCGACCTGCTGCAGCAAAACAAACTGAGCAAAGCTGAGATGAGTTGGCTGCGACTGCAGGCTGGTTGCTCGATACTCAAGATTTGCGAACAAAAGGGCGTCGGCGATCAGTACAACGCGGAACAGTTTTATAATTTATCACAACTCATGGTGGTGCGTATCATTACGAATATGCAAATATCTTCAAACGAAATGAAAATGTTCATTTTTTTAATCTTATTTTGTTTTATTTAGGATGACGTACTGCAAGTTCGAGAGGCTTTCGGACTGAAACTGCACAAAGGCCTCTGTAGAGGTATTCCTAACAAATGTCTACCATTAGATTTCATGGGACTGTATGCGTTAGCAGGAAAAGAACAGGACAAAAGACTGAAAGTGACTTTCAAAAACTACATGCTTAATGACATCTCAAAACGAAGGGATTATGTGAAAACTATGTCTTTAAACCCAGTTGATCGTGTTACAGGTGAGCATATAAAATTTAATTCAACTATCAACTATAAAAGTTCTAATAAATTTCAACTATTTATTCAGATGATTTCCAATCTCAGTCTTGCTATTTATTAAATGACAAATGACATTATTTGTCCACAGATCAACTGCCTTTCATCCTGCCAGATTACATGTTGGTATTTGCCGTACCGGTCCTTGCTCATGATCCATCGTTCACGAGCCACACAGACATCCAACAACTAAAGGTGATCCAACAGTGTTTATGGTTCATACTCGAGCCACTACTTGTCAAAAATGAGTTCTACTCATACGGTTTCTACAAGAGTCTCGTTGAGAAAATGAAGAACTGTAAAGATTCGCTCCGACCTGAAGACGAGAACATGAATTGTGTAAGTATTTTATCTTGATTACAAGGAACAATAAAAATGAAGGTGCATTGAAAGGATAGATTAAAATTGAGTTTTGTTTACGTTTTCAGAAATTATGGGCAGTCTGTGATCTCGCTTTTAATGTTATTTATTCGAAAACCACGAACTTCGACATGAAAGAATTCCCGGCGAAACCGCGAATCCCATCGATGTATTTCAAACACTTGGACGATATGCAAGGGAATGTAAAAAATTATTTGCCACCTGAGATGCAGATCTCGATGCTCAATGCAGTCAAAGGCAAAGGATTGTATGGAAACACGACTAACGAACGGCCTCGTCGGAATAAAGGCAAACAGAAAGAAGTCGGTATTGGTCCGAATGAAACTGATGCCAGGGTGAGTCTTCAAAAATTAATTCAAAATCAACATTGATGTGTTTAACAAAAATGGTAACGATAACTCGTTCTCGTCAATTCCCTTATTTGTTTTTCATTTTTTTTTAATCGCGATCGGTTTTCAAATAAATCAAAATAAATAAAAAAAACTCAAGTGATTGTTGTGTTACCATTTAAAATTATTTTTCAAGCTGCACATTGGAGAAATGGAATGTATTGATGCACAGGTAACATTTAAACAAAAAGATCAAACTGTATGAACGAAAGTTTTGATTTGCAAATATTCATTTGGTTCACTTGTCTCATATTTCAAATTTGTTTACAGCCTGCCGAAGCATCGGAAACGAGAATTCAGTTGCCTGGTATCGAGGACGAAGTGAGTAGCGAAAATTTTGATTGAACAAAAATAATAATGACTTGGAGAACAGTGTTAACAAAGATGTTCGTTTTCGTTTGTTTGCAGATTGAAGAACCACCAACTAAGCGGGCATTAAGAGAATCCGACAAGATCAACAAATAATTCGGTGTATGATTGAATTGGAATGAATGATTTTGCAACAAAACAGAATCCATTTTTCTATTTTTTATCGATATATTTCATTTTGCGGTTGCGTTCCCTGTACAACGATGACGTTTACCGATGAAAACTTGTATGATCGTTTAAGTTAACATTAGTCTTCAAAGAATTGAAATATATTATTTTTAACTTTTTTTTTGTTATTTTATTATATTTTTCTGCAAAAAGAATCAGGTTTGTGCGCTTGTGAATTTTGATTATTTCACTCCTCTTTTTAGTTTATATACATTTTAGATTAAATCCCTTTGATCATTCCCTCGGTTTATTTTGTTGCAAAGACAAAGAATTTTTGAATAATAGTTTTATCGCATTGATCGAAACGGGGCTTAGGTTTTGTTCGTTTCTATCAATTTCGTAGCATTGTACTATGTCATAATGATAATCTAAAAAAAAAAGGAAGCAACATGAAATATAAAAACATTCTACAACTATAAGAAGTATGAAAGTGCGTGCAAGAGAGATTTATTTGCAAATGAGAATGATTGGTTGTGATCATAATTATTATTAATTATTATATATAATTATTATAAATATAACGTAAATAAAAATGAAAAACAATTGTCTCTTTAATGAAAAATTACTACACATGATTTCGAATAATAATTTTTCTAACATACTTTTGATGAATCTTTGAACTTCTAATGTAAAAATGGTGTGCTACTTAAAAACCACCACCGACGTCATGTAATGTAACAATTAAATACGTAATTTTCAAATTACAACCCTGAATCTTTTGTCAACCACTGACTGCCATTTGTCAAATTTCATTTTCAACTTTATTATACATATTTCGTGGCAAATTTTATTTCAATTCCACGGTCATTACAATGACAAACATTTCATTACAAAAATATCCGTCACTAAGATACGAAAATACAAAATCTGAACAATCTGAAGGAACCAACATAAAAATATCGATTACAAAATTGATACCCCTTTTTAATGTAATTTCGCTGGACAAAAATATATTATATTACATATCAAACTCTGCCTTCGTCGTGATTCGTATTGTGTATGCGTCCCAGAGCTCATTTTTGTACGTCATTGTAGCAGCCAGTTGATCTTTTGCGCCAGTAATGCCCCTGCCTACAACAACCAGATCGGCGCCGTTTTTCACCACCTCTAAAGGAGTCTTGTACTGTTGTCCAAGGTCATCCGAGGAGCTGCCCAGTTGGACTCCCGGTGTCATCTGCACCAAACCCTGGTTCTCGAAAACATTCAACTGGCAGACATGACCCACAACCGCGTCTTGGTGTTTTTCACCCAAGGCCACTGCTGCAGTTACATAATCCTCACTAATCAAGTTCCCTTTCGAGGACATCTCTGTGATGAGAAAGATGCCCTTCGACTTATCCCCGTCGCAGATCTTTTTGATCCCCTCGATGCTGCCCGGTCCAGCGATCACGTGAACAGTGACCAGGTCAGCCCAGTCGGCGATCTTGTAAACGCCTCTGGAATATTGAAGGGCAACAGTGTTCCCGATGTCGGCGAACTTTCTGTCTTCCATGATGAGAAAGTTGTGTTTGCGAGCCAGCAATTTGAGGTTCTCGTAGAAAGTGGGCTGGATGTCCTCTATTATGTCTACGTGGATTTTAAAAACTGCCACGTGCGGTCCAGCTAGGTCGGCCAGTTTCAAGACCTCGTCGGATTTCGTCAGGTCCGCGGCGAGACACAAGGTCGTTTGCTTTTGGTGCATCAATTTGAACAGTCTCTCGGCCATGGGGTTCGCGGCCTTGAGGGCCCGTTCGGCAAACGTCCGACACATTTTGTCTGCGGGAGCTGAGGACAAAAAAGGTTTTCAGGTCAGTACGAAAGCAATTTGAATCCCCCTCAGGTTGCACAATTTTTCATTCAAATTATTACCGTCGGAATTAACCAATGCTCGAGTAGAACTAATATAATTTTTGACTTCTTTTACAGTTTGTTCGTCGACCTTTCCGGCCTGTTTCAAAAGGTCCATCAAACTGCTGATGGTGAAAAGACTTTTGACCTCGATGTTGTGCTGTTGAAGGTTCGTTTGGGCGCCCTGCTCTCGGTCGATGACCACGAGGGCTTGGCTGATTTTCAGGCCCACTTTTCTGAGTTCTAAGACCGTTTCCCGAACGCTGCTACCGCTTGTAACAACGTCTTCGATTATGATGCAAGTCTCGTCAGGCTTGTAGTTGCCCTCGATGAGTTTTTTCGTCCCATATTTTTTCGCCTCCTTTCTTTTGATCAGCATGGGAATTTTGTGACTGGTGGAGATGACCGTGGCTATGGGGAGGGCCGTGTATGGAACTCCACAGAGCTGGTCCACCTTGGTCCCATTGAGTTTCCATAGGGTATTCGATAATTTTTGCTGCAAAACATTCGGCTGATCAGTATCACGATTTTCTTGCGTCAATTTGTGTAATCAAAATGTTTATGTTCGTGCTGTTTTTAATAAGCAAAACATACCAGCAGTTCTGGATAAGAAATGATGACTCTCAGATCAAAGTAGACCGGTGTCTTGAGTCCAACTTTTGTAACAAAATCACCAAATTTTACCGCTTGGATATCGAATAATTCGACAGCGAGCGATCGCAGTTCTTGCTCCATTTCCGTTCGATGATAATGCCAATTACAACTGATGTATCTGCAATTCATTATTATGCTGAATTCGTAAATAAGCAAATAACTATGTTATATGAGATAACGCATATCTCGAGCGCGATGTCTAATAATGCTCCAATTATTCTGTTCAGACATTTTATTTTTAATTCTCGAGTTCAGTCGAAATGATATAAATGTTGCCTTTTAAGAATCATAATTATTTTTCATATTGACTCAATTGTGATATTTAATTATTATAACAACAAAATTAATAATTATTATTATTGTTAATGCATGTTTTTTTTTAGAAAAAGTAGTTTTGTTTTTCAGTTTATTTTGTAACTAACAAATTAATGTCAAGATCGAAAGATGATGAATGAAAAGTAAATTTAATTAGTTACGAAATTATTTGAAAGCCACAACCACGTGGCTCCTTTGTTGACAATATCTTTGACGGGCGACATTTCACATTTTGAATTCATTTATTCTGATAGCATTGAAAGTAAATTAATTGACCCGAGAGGCCAAAAAACAGATTGAAAAAATGATAGAAAAAAAAATGTAAAATAAAATGTCCAAAAGCGTGCAGTAGCACACATTGTTGCTCCAAAATTGGAACTACTTACCGGTTTTATACTCAGTTTTTCTCTCGCACTTCTTATGACCAAGTTCAGACTCCTTTGATTTTTTCCACGTCAGTTGATCGACCACTAGAGGCGCCACTATTAATGTTACGAGAAAAAAAAAATTTATATTCACTTTTAATTACATTTTTATAAAAAACAAAATTTATTGTATATGATGACATAATGCGTTTAGTATATATTGAATGAAAATTCAACATTTTTTAATTTTCTTGCGTTAATTTTGTATGGTAATTATGATGTGCAATTTTTGCTGCATTCAACTATAAAAAAACAATTTCAGAAATTTGTATTTTCTAAATAATAACTGAAAATGGAGTTGCAATAGAAAAAAACATTTAAATGTACTTAAAAAGTTATTAACTGATTTAAAAGAGAATGTATATACTCGCAAGCAGATTTTTTCGATTTAAAAATCATTAATTGTGTATTGTATAAAATACAATACGATTTTTGGACGCTATTGGTACATTCAATCTTTCAACATAATTATAAAATAACAAATTATTAGGCTAAATAAAAGTAAACAAATCTTTTTTTTCTGTCTAATCAACGGTATAAATAAGTTAACAATTTTTATTATGTTCATTCATTTATAATACATTGGTTTTCAGTCAACAAGTAAAAATTTTTTCAAAGGTAAAGTGGAATACAGTTATTTAAACGGGATCCAAATTATTATTAAAAATATGATTTGTAAATATAAAACCTCGTGATTTATGTAATGACATTATTATTTTTCTGGTGCACAACTTTAATGATAAATATTCATAATAAAAATACATTTATGTATTCACATATTATTTGTTCAAACTGAAAAAATAGTATATGAAATTGGTTTTAAGCATAATTTTTAAAGATTGTATCTATTTTTTAGGTTTGATTCAAAATGGCCAAAATTGGGTACATTTTGATTTTATTGAAAGACTTGGTGGAAAGATTCCACAATCTGAAGTTTGGCGTTCAGTTTTAGACGTACTTGGTTCAGCAGGTAGTTCACAGTTACTGAATGCTCCAGCTGGACAAATTTTTGGACCAATAGGAAATCTCCGCAAGTCTTGGCAGAGTACTTATAAAAAGGAAAATAATAATTACGCGAATTCGTATCCATATTATAATTATGGATATTATCCAAATAATAACAATGGATATTATCCAAATTATAACTATGGTTATTATCCAAATTCTAATTATGGGTATTATCCATATCCCCATCAACGATATTATTAACCTTCCCTCATGGATCATTTCTCACTCAATTTATTATCAGAACAATAGTTCATAATTTTTTATTAATTTGAATAAGTTTTTAAAATTTTTTTTAACTGATAGGATTAAAATGCTGGGTATCATAAATACGATTTTTTTTATAAAAATGGATACATGATTTTGCGAAAAAAAATCACTTCTGTACCAAAATTAAATGTTTTGTTCAAATAAATAAAAATGCACATTCGACTGAAGAAAACACAAAAATCTTTATTGTGTATAAAAAACCGATCGTTAAAAATTGCCTTATTGATTAGACTGCAAACTTTGTCGTATCGGTCGAGATGTAAATTGAGAAATTCTTGATGTGTTTGCGTAAGAATTGCATCTTATCGAAGTTGTTCAAAGTTGTGTCTGAAGATTTTCGACAAATGAAAATATTAATTACCAGATAACGAAGGTGATTTCGAAAAAAAAACAAGAATGATTTATTTCAAACTCTTGCGATTCGTTGTATTTATTTATTCTTATTTTTATATTACTGTTAAAAAATATAATTGACTCATCATATGATTGGAAGTTAATGTGACGAGAAATTACGGAAAGAGTATCTTGATTTCGAACTTGTCATGCGACACTTTCAAGTTAATGAGAAATAAAAAGATGTCTTTGTATTGCAATTACAGAACATGTGATTTCACCTGTAGGAATATGAAAAATGATTATATAAAGATTATATAAAGATTGTTTAGTCAACCCGAAATAATCACTCCTTGGTGTTCGTTTACAGAAAACAAAGGTAAGCATTTTTTGAATATCATTTGAATAATTTTGAATATTTTATCAATCTGTCAATACGCACATCTTTTACATTAATCGTACTTTTGTATTAATCGTCTTCCTACATTTGATATTCTTCTTTTTTTAGGGCGAAATTATGATGGTGAAATATTTAGCAATTTTGCTGCTCATAGCAGCTGCACATGCAAAGAAGGATCATGTCGAAGATAATCGTCCAGAGAATTTTGAAAAACTTGTCGAAGATAATCGTCCAGAGAATTTTGAAAAACTTGCCGAAGAACTGGAACGTTTGGAAGGTCGTGATCTAATTATAAAATCAGATTCATTGGGTCTCCATATTAGTTCTGATATAGGATCTTCTTCTGATTCTTCTGATTTAACTCGTAATTCATTGGAACATTGCGGTTGTACTAGAGTTGGACTTCTCACAAAAAGATGTACCTGTTATAGCCAGTATGGACATTCATGCACTTGTTATGGTATAGTGTCATGTAAATGTAATGCCGTTTCATCTGCTCAACGTTATCCATCTTATCCATCTTATCCATCGTATCCAACCTATCCACAGTATTATCCAACCTATCCATCATATTATCCAACTTATCCTTCTTACCCATCGTACCCGAATTATCGCCCATACTGAAAAAATAATTAAAAGCATCAGTTGCACGTTCCAGTTTGTGTTACAGTGTATCAAGTTGTGATAATTTATATTTCAAATTATTTGTTCAATTTTGAGCATTTTTTAAGATTCATTTTAGTGATTCGAAAATTAATTTGAATAAAACAAATGGATACACTATAACTGAAATAGATACGTTGTGCTTATAAAAAATTGATTTAAAAAATATATAAATGAGGCAAAAATGTACCAATATTATATAAATTTATTTGAGTCCTATCATGTTGATGAAGATGAACTTCATGGATTTTTTGTAAATTTGATCAATTTCAATAAACAAAAAAAAATCATCTGAATGTCAAATTTATTGAACGCTACCTGAAAAGATTTTGTCATTAAAAACTGCGAAATATATTGACATTTGATTTGAAAATACACTCAAATCTCTATATGACGAAACATTTCCGGAACAATCGTAAACGTTTCGTCAGTCCATCATTGAGCTATTGAAAATATAAAATAATCGGTCAACAAAGTTGAAATTTTGTATGATTTTATTTCTTTATTGTAAACTTATAATTATAAATAAATAAATAAAATTGATAATTTGTTTCATAAAATAATTATTAAACTTATTTTTATTTAAGCATGATATAGTTTATCACTCATGTATGAGATTTTCATTCCAATTTTCAAAATAGCGTGTCCAAATTTAATAGCCGGAAACTTTTGCGTCGATGCATCGCTATGAAAATGTGCGTATGGATGGTGATGCCTGTGTATAGGTGCACAAAAATAAGAGTCGCGAATAAAATTGACCCTTGACATACCATATCTCACAAAGCACTGAATGACTCTGGTAGATACGTTAAAATGTTTTTTTCTTTACCATGCAACAAAAATTCATACTTTCATTCAAAAATCGTTTTAAAATAAAATCAGATGAATGAAGATAGTAAGAATGAATAGAAAAACAAATTATAAACAGTTATAAGTATGTTGTAAGTAATAAATATCAGATACAAGTTCATGTTGCGAAAAAATTTTAAATAAAAAAATTTACCTCTAATTAGACATTAACATGATAGATGAATTTAAATCTGTAAATTTGTTTTTTTTAGATACTGTAATTATGAATTGTAATTATAGAAATTGTCTTTGTAATTCAGAATTGAAACCTACCAGAAATGTTGCAACGTCATGCAAATATTTTAAAATTAATGGTACGAATATTTTTTTCTGATTCATATCATCGAATTGTTATCAACGTTTTGCATTTCAAAAAAATTGCATAAAAAAATATCCATGTTCTTCTTATTCTGAGTAAAAAAAGTCGGAAGATAATTAAAAACAAAAGCACAAGCATTATATACACCAATGTACAATATGATATTATAATCATGAATGATTATGTATCCTTTTGCTCTGCAGATGACTTTTCTCCAAAGTTAAACTATTTATCTTTTCGTTATTCATTATGAACGAAAAAAACAGTTGCATATCAAATCTTACCGCATCATTTACAACCAAACAACATGTGCATATCAATTTAAGAGTAGTTTGACACTTCTGTGACGAATTACTCTCGAACGGAAAAATTGACTATCATTAGGAATTCCTGACAATTGTTTCTTAATATCCTTATCGGTCAATTTTTCAACAGACCAAACTAATTATAATTGGCTAATTTGGGTATTGAAAAATAAAAATACGCAAAAAAAGTTCGGGAGATGATATGATTATAACTTGATAATTTAGTTGATTTCAGCAACGCATATAGTATATTGATAAATATAAATTATAAAAGACGTTCGCAAATTGATCCGTGGCAGTTCAAGTCGAGCAACTACAGAACAAACCAAGGTAAAGTGTTCCTCGATCCACAAAATTTTTACTCGATTCTTCTTCTCATCGCACATCATTTTGGAACTTCTTCGAGCCAACCATAACAGTAACCAACAAAAAATCACAACTCCTCCATTAATCAAAAAACCGATTGACATATACCAAGAATTCTTTTCACTTTTACAAATTTATTCAAGTCCAAAATCATTACTCTGCCATTTAAAAACTTCAATTCTCATCTTACAAACATTTTTTCATTCTTTCACATCCGAAATAATCTTAACTTGTACAAAGTGCATAACAATCCAGACATCATGTAAAACATAAAACTACAAATTATATTTAAATGACCAATCCATAAATTCGTTAATTAACGAATTTCAATCACTCAATAATCGTCCAATTAATCAATCGAACATTTATTAACATGTATTAATTTGTATGAACGTTTTTTTACAGCCAGCAACCATGAGATCTCTAGCAATCATCCTCTTATCCGCCCTGACTTATGCAGCGGCAACCTCTCCAGCCTACCCAGGCTACTACCCCACCTACCCAATCGGTGGTCACGTAGTGAGAGGTGAGCACATCGAGGGTCTCTACCAAGGCGTCAACGGAGTTGGTGCTTTCGAGGAACACCACCAGGCCGAACATGTTGAACACGCCCGCGTCCCATACGGTGGTGTCCAATACGGAGGTGCCTACCCAGGTGTCCACTACGGATCCTACGGTGTCCACTACCCATACGCTGGTGTCAACCATGGAGCCTACGTGAACGAGCATTACGGACCATACGCTGGTGTCCACCATGGAGCCTATGAAGGTGTCCACCACGGAGTCTTCGGAGGTGTCCACCATGGAGCCTACGAAGGTGTCCACCACGGAGTCTTCGGTGGTGTCAACCATGGAGCCTACGAGGGTGTCCATCATGGATCCTTCGGTGGTGTCCATCATGGACCATACGGCGGACTTCCCCAGGGAACCTACGGAGACATGTACCACGGCAGGCCATACTACGGTGTCCCCCACTACGCTCCATTCGTCGCGAAGAAATAAGAAGTTACTGAAAAAGTGAAACGAAATTGTACTGATGGAAAAAATTATTATTTGTCATTTGAGATCATTGCTTGATGGGCGGTGTTGTATGAAGATTTCGCCAAAGGTTTTCACGCTGACGACGATTATGTGTGTTGCATGACATTCATGTAAGAAAATCATGATTACCAAACTGTATTCTCTATCATTTATGAAATATAATTGAAACACCGCCAGTCGTTTAACATATATTGTTTTATTTTTGCTGTTTCCCTTCCATAGAAAAAAATTATATCAAGAAAAAATTAATAACAAATA